>PVLD010004682.1:0-122257 GCA_004027595.1 Dinomys branickii | reverse complement strand
CACACATTCCATTGTCAATGAGCTGTCCAAGCTGACATTTGTTTGCTAATTCTTAAGTGTCTTGGTTGTGCACAAACAGTATTAGCAATAATTCCGCTTCATTTTGCACATCAGCGAAACAAAACCCCAAGATATTGGACAGTTTCTTAAAATGACAAATACATAAAAAAAGGAATGATAATTTTGACTAGCACTCTTTATGGGATGAAATATTATAGTGGCCTAACTTGGTGAAAAATCAGTGTCCATTTGGTTCTTGAGACAGGTGCTCATGTTTTCGGTGGATTTTCAAACAACTACTCTCAGCAGAGTTTCTTGTGCTTTTTCCCCCTAGGGTTGAAACTCAAGGAGCACATACTTGTCACCATTTTTGTTAGCGAGAAGTTGTGTATCTCTGATTATAATGATGAGTTTGAAAACTTTTCACAGCTGACGAGACAGGGCCTGCATCTGCTCTCTACTGCCACCTCATGATAACCAGAGGCAGCAATGGGCTTGAAATTGTTTTGCCCTTTGGTCTGCTCTGACCAAATTCCTTCAGCCTGGATTAATTTTGAAAGGCACTTTTAAAGACCACAGAAGGATGTGGAATAGATAATTATCTATTTTTCTGACCACTTGTTTCCCTTCCCACGTTTCAAATTCTTGAGAAGGAGTCATTTGTTAGCCACCAGTATTTTTGGTCTATGTTCATTTCTATTTTAACTGTCTGCTCAGGCATTTCTATTACTCATAACTTCTTAGCAGTGCCGAGATAAATATAGACAATATACATTTGTGACATTCAGAGAGGCTTACATGAACTGTGAGCTCAAGAAGACGGTTTTCAAATTAACACATTACTGTCACTGTGCTGGAAATTTTGAGCAAGAACTGTATCATGCTTCTATTGCCTTGATGAGTCTTAAGAGTACAATAAAGCTTAAAAAAATCCAATGAAGCAGCATGGTACCCTAAACATTTAATTTTCCCTTAGCAATGTAACAACTTTTTCCCTCCTTTTTACTGTAGCTATTTTTTTAATGCTATCAAAAATGGACACAAAAAAGACAGGGTTTAAACATGTGGTAATTTTTAAAACCATTATCAAACATAAGCCACTGTTCCTAAGGCAGTTGTTTGAAATATCCTAGAGAGCTCTGTGTCGTCAGTATAATATGCTGTTAGCTGTTTCAGGTCACGAATAATGGATATGTTTCAGTCTGTCTGAAAGTCATGTGTGTGCTTCTGCACAAGTATCTCTGGAAGATTAGCTCTATCTTGTATTAAATATTTCTTAACTAAGAGTGGGTTATTACTTTAAATGATAATAGGGAAAGATCTCTGAAACCACTGTAAGCAGTTTTAAAGTTTGTAAGTCGGTATCTTTTCCAGAAAATCATAGTTGTAGTACTGTCACAAAAATCAGATGACATTCTTCTAATAACACTAATATATATATATATATATATATATATATCCACATATATATATCCTTATTTTTCCCTCTAAAATTATGAGGTAAAATACAACTTTCATAAATTAAAAGAAAATAGAATATAGTTCATACAAACACATATAATCTAACATACAAAGTTATAATACATAGAGCTGGCAAAGAAAAATTTTAAGGTGACCCAAAGCATAGCATGTCACTGACCTATGAAAATCTATGGATGGGCTCTGTGAATTTTGGGGAAAACTCTGTGTGTGTGTGTGTGTGTGTGTGTGTGTGTGTGTGTGTGTGTTTGCTGGTTCTGAAAGGCTATTAAGTGAGCCTAAGAGCCTCTACAAACTGACATTCCTTTTTCTCTATGGCAACCTAAGCTCTGCTCCAGCAACAAAATGTGATCTTATTCTGCAAAGCAAAAGCACAAAATGGCATAGATGCAGAACAGAATCTATATTTTTTAAAAAGGAAAATTTAAAAATCAAGCTCCTGAGAACTTGAAATACAGAGACATATCAAAATGGTATAGCAGTGAAGTTAAAGCAAGGTCTGTTAAAATAGAAGTAGTGAAGAGAACCCCAACTTATGCGTGAATGAAAATCCCCAAACTCTGACTGTGCTCTTTAGAACTGAGAGTAACATTTAGAGCCCACTCATTCTACAGTGTGACAGACACTGTGGAACTGAATGCAGGGAGAGTAACTGGATCTTTCAGTTCAGTCAGAGCTGTGAAGACGTTAGGAGTATATCGTCTCCAGTGAGCAGTCCTGAGCCCTTGAGTGATCGTAGTTCTTATCACCAGAGCAACGAAATATTTTGAAACAAGGGCTTGGTATTAAAATAAATCCAAACAAACTGAGCGACACAGATGCCAACAGGGTAGGACGCAAGTGAGTTCCACACACGGTCTGTGACAATTTTGTTCTTTTCACCAAGAGCAGTGACGAGAAAGCAATGATTTGGTACATGAGATTGGTGTAGAAAGTGATACGCATAGCACCTTGTGAGTGTCGTGGAGAATTCCCTTGTCGTTTGGGGCTTGGGCAACCTAACACACTCAAGGAGACTTAAGACACTATTCAAAGAGTTAGGGTAGCGTTTTTCTTTTGAGCTGATTCCATGGCTCACCACTGTCAGCTGTTCCCTTCACCTCAAGGGTCTCTCAAGCCTACTTTATTGCCAGATCACAGCAAAGACAGCTAAGAATGAGTTCGCCCGCTGCGCAGGAGGGTGGCCGGGATGGCTGCCGCAGGGTGGGGTCGGGGTGGGGGTCTGACCCTACCCTGTTTGAACTGCTGCCGGGAGAGCCGCAGGATCTCTTAGACATCACTGGGCTACGAGGAGGCTTACCCAGGACAAATATCTCACTTTTTAAATCAGCCTGGAAAATCCATAAGAAGTTAGTTAGTTCTCATCTTCATCATTCAGCCTTCTGGAGGAATTCTGCTGATTAGTTTTTCCCATGCACACGCGGCATGCCAAACTCCTGACCACCGAGAGCAGAGCAGGGACACCAACAGTTTGCAGGCAGCTCTTCTGGCTACTCTGAGAGGTCTCCACACCCAAACATCGGCTGCTGCTTTGGTGTGGGACCCACATACACAGCAGGCAAGATTTACAGCGGCAAGCTGGGATAGAAAAGCATGTTTGACTGCGGTGTGCCTGGCTAAGGCCACACGTAAGAAATGTTACCTCTTCAAAAGTGCTTCACAATCAGATTCATGACATTCGTAAATCTGACCTGTTTTCTATGTGCTATCAAGTAGATTCAAACCTGAGACAAAGATAAATTTGGCCAGGTGCCCAACAAATTTCACGGAAAGTGTCAAACATTTTTTAAATGCACAATTTTCTAACAAAATACATAAAAAGAAAGTAAGTTTTTTTCTTTAAATGGTGAAATATAGTTACATACTGCCTGTCACCCTAACTACAAGTTTGTTTTGGAAATCTTTCAAAGTGAGATCTCTAATGTGATAGTGAACAAGCTAACTTGTATGGTGGTATGTTTTATTTTCATCTCAATATAGCACAGGATCTAGCAATGTAGCATCTGATACTCGATTGATTTTAAGAGAACTTTGGCGGGACTAAGAGATTTTTAAATAAAAGCATGTGCTTTTTTCAACACTTATTGAGGAAAAGTTCCATAATAGCTAGCAATAGCTGACTTCGAATCCCTGTACCTTGGGATGAAATGTGCGGGCAGGTTTCCTAAGGGGCCACGGCAGAGGGCACTTGGTATTCTCCAATATCCGTTTTCTTCTCTGTCTTCGGTGCAGGCATGCAGGGTGTGGTTGGGCACACAGCCCCTCTGAGTGCAGTCTACGTTTCTTAACCTTCCTTGCACCCAGATGTGCTGATGTGGTAAGTTCTGAGAGCTGGGACGGAGGCACTTTGTGGGAATCGCCTAGGGTCTCTGTGACTATGGGGCCATCGTGCCAGTCTGGGATAACTTGCACTTATGATTAAGAGAAACATATTTTTACCTTGTTTAAGCTATATTTGAGTTTTCTGGGACTGGCACTATTCAAGTACGGACTGTTGCAGAGATTTTACAAATATCAAATGCATAGGAAAAAATGGTGTGGCTAACCACAGTTAGAAAGATCACTTAAACATACCAGGAAAAATCAAGACCTGCTTCTGGTTGTGGGAGTGATCAAAGAGGCCCCCTTCTAATGGCTTTGCCCGAGGAGGGTAAGGCTTCCTTGTAGGACCAGAATGACTGAGCTTCTTCGAAAAAACGCAAGAAATATTCCTTTTTTTGCCTCACTATCTGCTTCTGCTACAACCTGAGCCCACATCCTACAGGTCTGTTGGATGGAGGCTCACTTTAGAGAGGAGCTGAGATTTATAATAATTTTATGGTGAAAATTATTTTAAAACAGATTCTGAAAAGACTAGGGAAAACATCAGACTCAGATCCTTACATCAAACTCATAATTCACCTTTCAGTTCTATGATCCATAAAATGGCAGGAAATTTTACTTTTATAGAAGATTTTAGATTATGTATGACAAATTTTCATTGTCTTTGAAACCATTTTCAAAGAATAAAATTGCACTGAATTCACATGGAGTTAAACATTGGTTGGTGGGGTTGATAAAAATTTTATTGTAATGCTGTCATGCAATATCTATGAAACATGATTAAAATTTTGTTAAACTTTAACTTTCTCTTTGATTTAGAATTAGCGTATTTTCTTTCTTTGTTATATGTATAAAATGTGGGATTAATTTAACTTGTATTTATATTTATAAGCACAAATGCCATTAGTCAATTTATAATCTATGAGCAGAAAAATTAATTTAAAAGGGTTTTAAAAACCTCAGTGAGAAATTTAAAAAGTCAACATTTGCTCCCAAATAGGAAACAACACTTTCGTGAGTCAGTTATTTCCTATAGTTACTACAGTGTTCTGACATGTTGTGTCTCTGAGCACCTCCATTTCTTCCATTCTGCAAACAGTTCAAACCGAAAGACCATAGGGATGGAGCTTGATTTCTGAAGGAGAATAAACCTTTCAAAATTCTAGTTTTGTCTTTGATGCTATCATGGTGAGTCCTCCATCTCTAACTTAGAGAACTCAGGCTCTAAAGTTACTTTCTCACTTATTGATTACAGGTTTTTTTTTTTTTTTTTTTTGTCTTTCTGAGACAGGGTCTCACTGTGTAGTTCAGGCTGCCCTTGAGCTCACTTTGTAGCCCAGGCTGGTCTTGAACTCACAAGAATCCTCCTGCCTCACCCTCCCGAATACTAGGATTACAGGTGTGCGCCACCATGCCTGGCTTGATTACATTTAAAGGCTGAAGAACAAGTAATCAAAGGTGAGAAATAAGTAAGTTGGTTTTAAAAAATCACAGAGAGGGAAAAGATTTTTAGTTCGACATTATATAAAGTAACATTAAGTACTTTAAGAAAACCTTCCTATTTTTTATGCCAGCTAAGATAAAAACTCAAAGCACAAGAAAAATTAATCTTAAAATGTTTCATGTTTGCAAAAGCCTTTCACACCTAAGGTGAATTTGCACAGATGGACAGTTTCAGTGGATGGAACTGGCAATGGGCTTTGGCGATTATATAAATGACTCTGTTCCCATGTTGTACTCTAGCTTCCTGATGTAGGAACTGGGCTATATCAGAGCTTTAACTCTTATTTATCTGCAGAGGCCCTCATTTCAGATTTGTAAAATCAAATATGAGTTTCAGTTACTCTTTGAAGTCTACCATCTTTTGTCCAAAAAAAAAGGTTTTAGCATTATTCTCAATATAGAAACAAAAGTTTCAGGTGATGGACTGATTTCATGCTGCTATTGTCCTCGCTCTGTCTATTTTGATAAAATTTTTTAAATGGTATCTTTTAAGAGATTTAAACAGCAGCAGAGCCACCAGGCTGTGGGTGTCAGAGACCGATGCTTCGCCAACTGCTACCAAAGCATCACCCTCGCTGCATCCTCTTTGACTTCACCCTTGTGGGAGAGCAGGGTTCTAGATGATCAAGGCCAAGGCCATCCTGTCTTAAGGCTGTGCTGGGCCTGACAGATGCCAAGTGATGGGAGAGCAGGGGTCCGCCAAGGAGCGCAGGAGGCCACAGGCAGAAAGCTGACACTATTGAGTGGGGTGCTACTCAAGGTGACTCCCATCTTTTAAAAAGAATCTAATGATTACTTTTGATTATGATGTAAATTTTAGTTTGTTTTCCCCTTGAATCTGGGTATGGCTGCTATGCAGATACATTTTTTATATATTTGGACAGAGGCCATGCTAATGATATTAAAAGTTAGCAATTGATGTTTACATAACTTTTTAGATCTTGTGAGATGGCACGAAGGTAAATGCATACATCTAATTATGTTCACTTAGAGACATGCAGTAAACCACACTCAAGATGCAGTTACCTTTAATTATGGTGAACTGACCTTCTGTTGATAAGAGTATTTAGGGAGGAGAAGAGGTGAGTAGGGCTGGGCAGGCTGGGGAAGTGTAGAGACCAGGTCAGAGACAGAGGCCAAGGGAGAGTGAGATGGAAGGGAGGAAAGCAGGCCGCCAGGCAAAGGCGTAGTCATTCGATCTCTTGGAGAAAATGAAGATCGCTTCAATATTGAAGAGAGACAGGATGTGATTACGCTTGTGTACAGAATGAGGTTATGTGGCTTTTAGAGAGTATCTCCAACCTGAAATCACTTTAAAGTCACCAAATACCCAGGGACATGATATTTAGTACCAACTCTTGCCTTGAAAGCAGTAAGTTTTTCTTTTGAAACTGATTCATAAATTGATTCATGGATGTAATCAGTTTAGTTTTTTGGATGTGGTTGGCAAGAGACAAGAACACCTGTATTCTAGCTTTCTGGTGTATCTATAGAAGGACTCCCTCTGAATGTGAAGGCAAAACTGGACCTAAAATGCTGTGACAACTCTTTGTAACTTGAATTTGAGTTGGTTTCAAACTGTGAGCAGCTTGTTACCAAGCTGGGAACTTCTGAGCTCTGTGTGCATGGTGTCGACAAATAAATGAGAAGCTCCCTCCAGTGAGGGGGCCACCAGGCCCAGGGGATGGCCTGCGACAGGCAGACAGCACTGCCTGTGAGTCCCGCCTCAGATCTAATCACATCTCAGAACTCATTATTTTAAAAGAGAAACCCTTGTTGACATAATGCACTTAGAATGGAACTGAACTTACTGCCATGAATTATCTGTAGGATTAAGTATTGTGTTTGTTTTACACATATGTGGGCATGGCTAGATTATTTAGAAACAGAGGAACCATGGAGAAAAATGACTTGCACAATGGCATAATAGGAAATATTTCTTTTATTTCACAATTTCAGTCTGTGTAAGTAACTATCCCTGATTTTTAATTCACATGGTACATAGTTGAGGGGCCAATTTTTAAGTTAAATTAAATTTAATTTATTGATACTGGGGATCAAAGTCAGGACTTTGTCCTTGCCAGACAGGCCAATTTTTTGTTTTTGTTTTTCTTTCTTGTTTAGATAAAAATTTATAAACTACAGTTTCAGGGTATTTTTTTTTCTTTTGTTGACTAAAACCATTGCCTAAGGTCCGTCATTTGCAAGATGAAGATGTGGGACCCAAAGCTGAAATAGTTACTAGCTGGAAGTTAATGACCTCTTCAGAACAGTCAAAAAGGTGTTGGAATAGTGTTTTTACTACGTTTTTCTTTCTTGTTTTGGCAAAGTGCCCTTAAGTCAAAGACATGGTGTATTATTTTCTTATCCTGGAACTGGACTGATCTACCTGTACATCCATTTTCTCATTTCTAATGTGGATATAATAATACTTCACTCACTGGACTTTGTAAATGAAAGATGTTGAGTTGTTAGTATAGTCCCTGATACTCTGTAAGTGTCAACCATTAGCTATCATTATTAACATTGGAAAATTGGAAAGACTATATAAATTATGAAGACTTTTAAAACATGAGTTTATAGTCATAAGGTAATGATGGGTATTTGGATTATTTTGTATACAGTATTTACATAATTTTATTAAAATACAGTGTGTTTCATAATCCCTCTTCTGATTTATATAATGTTAATTTTTATTGTAAGGAAACATTTTAAGGCAGCATGAAGAGAGAGGTTATTAATATGGTTAACTATCCTACTTAACTGCGGTCAGACTGGTTAGTTCTTCAGCAATCAGGCAAAATTAAAATACCTCATCACTGTTTTGTGCTGCGTTGCTGTCTTCCTTAGAGAGGCTGGGATCTGTGGGGCTGCCTACTGGATGTGTCAAGCAGACAGGATTCTCCTCTTCTTTCTCCTCTTCAATGTACAGCTCTGGTGTCACGTCTGTATCACCATGGCCACACCACAAAGCATCTTGTTCTTGAGATTCTGGCCACCATCTTTGAATGCCTGACATGACCCCCTCACCACTTTCCTCGTCTTCCTCTCCGATAACAGGGAGGGTTATAGGTAAGGGACCCACATTGGTGCATGCAGAGGCAACAAATTTATCACCTAGCACTTCGAGAACCCTTTTAGGATCTGAAAAGCCCTTTCTCATTTTTCTCAAATCTGTAAATTTGTTTTGAGTGGTTTCTATGGGATCCTGAAGTGGCTTTGCATTGTAAGGCTGGGCTGTGGCTGAGGTAGTAATGGAGTGGGAGAAAGGCAGCAGAGAGTGAGATGATCCTGCAGGTACAGGTGCTGGAGGCAATGGGAGAAGAACAGAGGGCTCCTCCTTAATTTCAAGGATAGTCTCCTCTGGGCCATCCGGTTTGGCCTGGTTGGCTGACAAAGTGAAGGCACTCAGCTTCTCTAATTCGTCCAAGAAGGTATCCAGAAAAGAAGACGGCACTGGGGTCCATCTGTTTGCTGGTGGACACCCATGCGTCAGGGCCAAACACCCCTGGGCCGTTCCCTGGAAGGCTCCTTCATCTGAGCCAGGTGACATTTCACGGGTGGGAGGGGGGGTTAGTCCACTGGGAGCCAACTTAGAAAGGAGCAGCGTTGTGAAGTTGGAAAAACGAACAAAGAAAATAATAATCGTCATCAAAACACAGAGACAGAGAAACACAGGAAGATGTGGAAGGGAGCATAAAAATCATTTTGTGTTGGAGCACAGACATAGATTTGAAGATATTTAGAGGAGATCTAGAGTTGAATAAATTTTGTTTTTTGTTTTTTTTTGTTTGTTTGTTTGTTTTGGCGGTACTGGGGATCAAACTCAAGACCCTGCGCTTGCTAGGCAGGCACTTATTCCACTGAGCTATATCCCCAGCCCCCATTTTGTTGAAATTTGATTACATTAATTCAGTTATGCTAATTTAAAGAGTTATTTGGACAACAAAACTCTGCTAGCTTTGGAAGAGGTCATAAGTATCCTATGAGAAGACAGAGTTGTCATAGAGGACAAACAGTGAGATCTGAGAGATTTATTTTATTGATTAGCTCTCTTAGTTTAAAAGATATTGTAGCTTTCTATCTATTGATTCAGAAATATAAACATCTCTGAAAAATGTTAATGGATAATGAAAACCAACAGCTAAGCCTTTTTATTTCCTGAATTTATCTACTGTTCCTTCTTCCTGTAGGAGTGCTCAAGCTTTTACACATTCATAATTTTCTCCCTGATGTTTGCAGTGTTATAACACATGATTATAACATAGGATAAAGCACAATTACACATGAATACAGTCCTAAGTGAATAAATTCCCAAAAACATTTTTGTAGAACAAAAACCTGTCATCAGAATGGAACTGAACTTACATAACTACTGCTTCAATGTAAAAAAAAATCCAAAGTCAATGTTTACAGAGGAAGGGAGCATAAGATACTCATAGAGAGTAAACTTATGCCATGCTTCCCTACATCTCTCAGAAAGTGTGACATTTATGTAAACTTAAGCAGGTGTAATTAATGAAGTTTGATCTCCTCAAGTAAAAATATACTTCTGTATATCTTAATATAAGTGGTGTATTTTAGATACATCAAACAAATGTTGATTTTTATGCAAGTTCATTAAAACTAGTTCTAGATGTGCTGCCTAACAACTTTTAAAACACAACTCTGTCTTTGCTGGAGGAGAAAGAATGCTGAATGCTATATATCTGAAGGCCTTGAAGGAGGCTGGTGGAAGACCTTCTACTTCAGTTCTCTTCAAATGGATGACAGTGGTTGGAAAGAAAAAATACTTCAGAAAAGATTCTGGAGATGCACTTCTTAGGCAATTATTTAGGACATTGTATTTTGCACATGCAGCCAACCGTCTGGGAGCTGGGACCTCAGGGATACCTGCACAATGCTTTCTCCACTTAAATTCGGACTTCTGCATCCTGGTAGGAATGGGGTATGAGTTGAATTTCTTTAGCTGTTATTTTTTTAAAGGAATATATAATTTCATCACAGGGTGGCATACTGGTAAAATGTCACAAAACTCATGTGAGCATCTAAGTACAGGATTCAGTATTTAAGGGTGCTTGGAATCTGATACAAAGTGAGACAACTGTACGTGTTGTGGTGACTCAATTGATAGCTACACCTATTGTAGATGTTGAATTTTTGATGAAATGTAAATTACCTAAGTCTCCCTTGATAGTCTACAGAATGTTCCATATTAGTTTAACTTGTACTTTATGTTATTTGTTAAGCAACAAAAAGATTATAATAATTAAATCTTAAAATTGTATAAAATAGTAATTTAAGATCACTACTTTTCACTTTCTCTCCTGGACGGGAGCACTGTGTGGTTGAGATAGAAAGATCTTTGAGTTCCATCGTCACTATGACCATCATCACTATTGCTATCTGTTGCTGCTGTTAGAGTGTCGCTCCCTCCATAGTCACCAGTACACATGCTAGCAAGTTAAAGGTGCTAAATTTTGCAATGGGCTTATTACACTTAAAGTCAAATGAAGTATCTCAGGGTACATTATATCACAAAAATATAGCAATAATACAAAAATCATACAATTATCTTCTCTTCCAAAAAACATTATTGTTGGATTCTCTTGTACCAAAAGCAGATATAACAGAACTAATATCAACTTAAATTTGAGTGTCCCCTAAAATAGGCGTAAAATATAAGAAAATGTGATCCAAAGGTATAAAAGAGTGATGAAAAGTTATTAATGATTTCCTCACTCTATTGCATATATCTGTAGAAAATAGATTTATTTTAATTTTGAATCTCATAATCTAGAAATAAATAATATTTTTCCTTCTGGGAATTATTTAATGCAACATTTGTGAGCTTTCTACATTAAGTCAATAACATCATAGCATGCATTATCTGCTGGAATAAAAGAAATATTTTTTAAAAAATGTTATGGACATAATCCTTCTTCATATTGCCCCAGGAGTGAGAACAAAATACGAATTGCTTATTAGCAAAATTTTTATATTCTTCTATTTAAACCTGATATTTAAAAAGCCCCCAATACACTTACATCTTATTCACAATGATGGTTAAAATATTAAGATCTAAAATATATATTGTCATTGTTAATTAGGATGCATGGAAGAAATTCTTAAGCGCTAAATAAGCCTTTGTAGACACATGCTTTTCTTTTTATAATATTTTATTTAAAGATACAGACACTTGCGATTTATCTGGAAATTGGGAATTTATCAATTTTTAGGATTGACTAGCTGGTGGATAATATAAATATATAGATAAAGATTCTCACCTTTTATCAGCAGGAACTATTGAAATAGGATATGGATCTCTAAATGCTAAGTCCTGCTAGTGAAATAAATATATGTGAGAAGCTTCTGGAAAACTTCATAATCAATTAAATAAAATTAGAAAACACCAAACAGTTCTGTTATCTAATGGTACAGAACTGAGGGTAATTACATACAACTCAAACTTGGTCTTCACGGGGATGAGAATGAATGGGGCGAGGGCCTTAGCTCTTTTGAAAGAAAATGTCTCTCAGTGTAGATTCTTAGATCATTTACTTATTAAGAAGCTTCTAAGATTCATTTTGCAGGAATAGTTGTGGTTATTTAGGGACAATGTCTTCAAATGATCTCTCACTGGGACCTGAAGTGACTTTCTATTTTCATGTCTCCTATGCCACTTTGCTGTGCTACCTCTAGATGGCTTATTTTTCCATGTCCTTGTTGTGATCTCAGTTGAAACAATGAATAATGAAACTTTATGCATTGCGAGGTACTTAATATTTTAGGAGCAATTCCTTGGCAATTTATAATTTTATATTTACAGTTAATAACAAGGAGAAAGAAATTTCTAAGTACCAGTTATAAAGGAAATATAATTTAACAGAAAGAAAGAAAAAAATCACACTATAAGTAAAGACAGTAGAAGAATCTTTTATAATCAATTCAGGAAGTAAATCTCCTTTAAATTACATTTTGAGAAGGATAACCATCTTTAATTATGAGCTCCATCAAACAGCAGAATTTGTATATGATTGCTCTAAAATTGATGAAATGAATTTGAAGCCTTCTAAGAATCTACATTTTCATTAAAACTAACTGAATTACCAACTCTAATTTTAAAATTTGGCTCAAGGTCCATTTCTACATAAAAAAGGTTCAAGACTTACAGAATTTGGTCAACCTTATACTGAGCATGTGTTCTTAAGATACATTATATATATATGTATGTGTATATATATGTGTATACACACACACACACACACACACACACACATATATGGCATTTTATGTTGTATATTCTCATATATGGTATATTAAAAATGATAATTGCATCTATATAGATACATAATTTATATAAGCATATGATAAAAATAAAATTTACACATGTAAATGAGACCAGAAAAAAGCAAAAAAATACATATATAATATATATATACACACACAGAGAGAAATACAGCTATGTATCCTATAAAGTTTTATGACACTGTTTTCTTTCTTTTAATATTTTAACTCAAAAACAAATTAGCAAAATCAAGCATTAATCCTTTATGCCAGCATGTTTTTAAATTATATCTACTGGCAAGGAACTCACATGTGTAGAAACGTAATGTAAATCCTTTTCTTTGTGAAAGACATGATGTTCCTATTTAATATTGTAAAATCTCACAGTGATTATCTTATTCCAAGCTCCCAAGTATTATATTAATACGACAGAGTATCTTCTTACCTTATTGGAACTTAAGCTGTGAATTCTATCACTGGAGTAGCTGTGGGGTACTGGAGGGTTGGGGTAGTCCTCAGCACCTTTTGTATTCTTCTTGACAACTTCTACGTAGGAAACAGGGAAGATGCCTTGTCTGTTGGTGCCTGGAATTTTACCTTCATACCAGTTTTGATCAACTCTTTTGAGGAGAATGATTCTGTCTCCCTGTAAAATAAACATGAAGTGCATTATAAATAGACACTTAACAACAGGAAAAGTATAACTGTCATTGTTTCCTAATAAATAATAGTTTTCTATTTGGGAAAGTTTTTGTTTAATCAGAGAAATGCAAGTAAGACCTTAGTGCATACTAAAAAATACAGATGATTAACATATATGCAATTCAGTCATCTATTTTTTTAGAGTCAGTCCTATGTACTGTACACCTTGTTAGTGCAAATAGTCTTACACGTTTCATACTGGTACTGTGTACAATGATTTGTGTGTTATTTCAAAAAGCAGACTAGCTTAACAGATAACATTTCAATGATAGTAGCATCATTCTATTTGAGTCAGACTTGATACAATGCCTTCCTCCAGGAAAAGCTTCAGAATGCATGTCTGAAGTGGGTTGCAGAAATCAGCCTCTGGAAGTGATAAAGTTGAATGACACACTAGTTTTCTTCTTTAATCTATATCTTCTGAACAAAAACAGAGTGACTAAAACGGGTGGGGACAAAGATAGTGTTCTAGAATATCCATAGTTGTGGCCAGGATTTACGCTACCCTGGGCTTCATCCGGACACTAACACTGGCATCAATTCTGATTGATTGGTGGCCATGTCCCACTAGTCAAATATTTGAATAGCATCCTTGGATTTTGTGGTGCTAGAACTTTCTACCCTCACTTTTCTGCCATCTGCAGTCATGCAGAACCTAATTTAAATTTTAATTTGAAATCACACATGGCCCAGAACTAAGTAGGCAAGCTCTTGTTAATTAGCAAAACTGCAGCTGCACACGCAGAGCTGATATGGAGGTTCGGGCAACTGCCCTGACACAGGGATGGAAGTGACACTGAGTCAGTAGCTGCAGGACAGTCAGGGGCCCTGGTTCAGATGCAGAGATCTTCATTGAAGTTTCTCTTTTTGTCGAAGTGCTGGGTGGTTTATTTAGTGTGTCCCACCATCACCGAGGAGAACATATTGCAGAAAAGTGAACGTCTCTACTGACTGTACTAATTTTCTAGTATACCAAGAATAGCTAACCACTGCACTGTTGGGTGAATTGCACTGGAAAAGATTGTCTTTAAGCAAGAAAGAGAAAATGGCATAGTTTGTGTAATACTGAGTGCTGCAGCTGGTAGTATAACAGAATCAGCTGATGATGCAGAATTAGGACCACATACCAGGTAAGGTTCTGCCAGGACCAGACCTATAGAATGTGCTTCATTTTACCTGGCCAAAGATTTTCTCAGTAGGCATGGGAGGTCCAAGAATACTGTTGAGGCAGGAGGTTAGAGTACTGCAAAACAGCTGGACAATTGGGCATGACTTGTCCGTCACAAAGACCCGTCTGTCATGGCCAGGAGGCCCTGTGTGAGGCGGCCCACGTCTGATGTCAGAGGTGGACATTAAAGGTGGCAGGGACGGGCCCTGTAGCCACTGTTTTCTTGCTCTTATGATGCTCATCCTGTGTGAGGATGTATTTTCTCTTCTCCTTTTGTCAGGACCTTCTTTGGAACACTGCTTTTTCCTTCTTTTTTCCTCTTCTCTTGCTGTGGTCCACCCTGCATGTTATTTTCTCTTTTCTTCAGGGTTACTTCTTTGCAGCATTTCTTTCTTTTTCACCAACAATAAATGGCAAACTTTTCATTTGTTTTGTCCAGTTCTTTGCTAGGGCAGTAAGAGCCCAGAAAGGCCTGCTGGTTGCCCCAACATCCGGTAACACTATCTTGTCTGTGTTGTGTGCAGCGTAAGCAGATATAAGCCGTTGTATTGGGAACAACACGAGTAGTTCACCTATCACTCTAAACTATGCAAGGCAGCCAATCAGAGTTCTTTCTGATTTGTTAAGAAGGGATGGCAGTACCGGGAAGGCTGCTAGCGAAATCTGGGGTTAGTTTGTGGTCCAGAACAGGATGATTAAGGAAATATTGCAAAGGCAGCTATTTGAAAGGCTTCCCAAAAAAGTAGTGGTTTTGTTACTTTAGGATTATTACTTCATTTCAAGATAGAGAAAAGTGTGTATTGGGACAACGTTTTAAAACAGCGGAATCACAAGGCAGCAGAACAATAATATTTCGTAGTACATTAAAATGCTGCCTCTGTTTGATGTCGAACTCTAAGCTGTTCAGCCAAGGCACCTCTTAGTGAGGACTTGGGGCCCTGAATCCTGAGCTAAGCCACAGAGAGGCTTAGGGCTTCGACTCCCTCAGAAATCTCTCTGCAAGGACACAGGGACTAGCAGTCAGAGTGGCTCTGGGCAGGCTTAGGGAGTCCTTTCTGGAAAATGGAGGAAGCACAAAAATGTCTAAGGAGGATGATAACCTATTTTAGTTTCAGGATCACAGTCTTTTCTAAGGCACTTCTGAAGAAAATAACCAGGTTACCTTTTTCAGCGAGAGCTCCACGTTTGTGTCTGCATTGAAATTATATTTGGCTATAGCTTCTCCAATTTCTCCAGGCTGCGCTGGGGGAGGTGGTCTTGCAGGTTGTGCTTTTTCGGGAGGTGTGAGTTTCTACGAAGAAAAACAGTAATTTATTCTGGAATTTGTAGTGACTTTTAAAACAACCACCAACAGGATGAAAGGGAAGAGGAACGTACCTCTACATATGAGATTGGAAAAATGCCCACTCTTCCATGGTGCTCTCCCTCATACCAATTTTGATCAATTTTCCTGAGGATGTAGACAGTGTCGCCTTTCTTAAATGACAGCTCCCTGGAAGAGATGTGTTTAAATGTTTTTTTTTTCCTTATGTATCACAATTCTTCTTAAGATCAACACCTTTATTAGATCTATATTAGTCTGGAAAACATACTTGCAGCATATAGTAATCTGTCAAGCTTATTTAGGTAAGAATTTTCCTTGAAAATTTCTAGAAATAATTCATAACATAACTTTAGGAACAATTCACATCTCCTACGAACAGTACAGAAGCATGTGATTAAACTGTGGTAAGACCAACTTAATCATGTTATGAGAGCAGAATGTTTTCTTATTAAAAGTCTGAGACATAAGCTTCCATGGAGGGTTATTTCTCCTCTTTCTCCAAAGGCTTCCACAGTTAAACTTTTAGGAGACCTGCTTGTGACCGTGGTGAAAGGTGGAGATGGTGCCCTCTGCCGGTACCAAGCGGAGCTGTTTGCACTCCACAGGCAGCATGTGGGAGAAGGCTTCTCCTTGCACGCAGGCACTGGCAGGGAGGATGCACCCCTGGAGGAGGCAGAGGGCTCTGCACATGGAACACACACAGCGCAGTGATATGACCAGCACTCAGGCACCTGTCTGTCCTTGGAATCACATAGCATCTTCCTCTTTGACGGCTGTGTTTATTAAGACTTGATGATACAAGATAGCTAACGTAGTTGAACTACTGATTTCTATTGCTTTACTGAAAGCAACAGTTAATGATTAATTATTTGATCAATCTTGCATGTCTCTATTGATAATTAATTACCATTGATAATTTCTACCACTTTGTCTGTAACTCTGTATTGCTTGTATTGTTCTTATGCTATTTTGTAAATGGATGTCTGTTTGTTAATATGTTTTCCTTCTTTTATTTTTAAAATAAATTTTAAAAAGCTTGATGAGACAATTTGTGAGTTGGGGCAGATACCCTTCCTATTTTATCTGCTTTGCTATTCCCCAGGGAAGTATATGCTTAAAGAAGTTCTAGGTTGATTGTCATGAAGGAAAAAAAAAGAAATTTTCTTTATGTCATTATTTCATAAAATATATCATACAAATTGCTTCATCAACCCAGGTCATTATGATCAGAGTGCGCAGAAACCAAGCAGAGGCTGCACTGAAGTCTGGATGCAAACTCTAGTTTAAAATTCCTGGGGCGAGGTGGAAACTTTAAGGGGTGGGTACTGGTGGGAGGTCTTCCTGCCGCTGGAGTCACCTCTTCCAAGCACACTGTGGGTCCTGCTCATCTCTCCTTTTCTTGTTTGTATCCTGACAATGCAGTGACTGGTTTTGCTGTGCCACATACTCCCTGCCAGGATGTGCTGCTCTCCTCCACAACGAGCGTCCTAACAGCAGTTGAGGTGTCCCACCATGGTCTGAAACCTTTGGACTGGGAACCAAAATTATCTCTCTCCTTAAGTCTATGATCTCAGACATTTTGCTGCAGTAGCGGAGAATGAGTAGTAAGTTACTCATCCAGTCAAAAAGAAGATGTAAGTTTTCTTTGGAATTTTATTTTTCACCCCAGATTTAAGCTGTTGTGATTTGTGTCTGAATGTCCCCCAAAGCCTCATGCAGCCACTTCTAGAGTTTATGATTGATTTATGGGTGTGAGTGCTACACCTCCCTGTCCCAGGGAGCCTGTGTACAGTGCAAGGGAAGGAAAGAGGCTGCTTGCTGCTGCTCCTCCCTTTTGCTCTTGCTGCTTTTGCTGTCTTCCGCCACCAAGAACTGTTGCCCTCTGCCACGTGCCACCTGCCTTGAAGCCAGCCGAGTATGGACTGAAAGCTAAAATGTAAGCTCAATAAACCTTTCTTCTCTTAATTCTGATC
The DNA here is from genome assembly GCA_004027595.1 of Dinomys branickii. Classification (NCBI taxonomy): domain Eukaryota; kingdom Metazoa; phylum Chordata; class Mammalia; order Rodentia; family Dinomyidae; genus Dinomys; species Dinomys branickii. The sequence goes on along the minus strand of PVLD010004682.1, from coordinate 104,499 downwards.
ATCAGGTATTTTGTCTCAGCAAGGAGAGAAAAGTAACTAAGACATAAGGCATATTAGGTATTTTATTTCTAAACAATATTTTTTAGTTCATTCTCTATCATCAATATTACTAAATTCTGAGTATTTTTTTTATATATCTTCTGCCAGACAGTTTCTGGAAGTAGTAATTCATATTGTATGCATTCTTAATAAAATATTTTTGTTATACATGTACATATGTATATATGTGGATACATATATACATATTCATTTTGAACAACAGTGTACTTTAGTGGCAATTTGCAATGAACTTAAGCTTGAATTCTAATTTAAGTCAAAGTTTATTAAATAAGTTTTGTGCATGTTACCTACAAAATATCTACACAATTCTTTCTTATTTAAGCCTACTTATGTGCTTAGTACTAACCTTCCCCAACCACCTCCTACTGGGTGAAAGAATTCCTAAAAAAAGGATAAAAGAAATAACACAGTACAGGGCTATGAAAACACCAACATGAAAGAACCACAGGGCAGAGCTGTACTCACACTTTCCAAGCTTTGAGTATCAAGAGATGAAGATTTCACTACAGGAATTTTGCACACAGTTCTAGTCATTGATACCACAGACTATGTTTGACACAGCTGGACAAATGAATGCCATCAAATTCCCCTAGCTAGGGGTTAATTAGTCCCTGTTATGTATGAGTTAAATGTGAGGTGTCCCCCAAAGATTCATGTACTGAGGGTTTGATCCCAAATGCAACCATTTTCAAGAAGGGGCCTAGAGAGGTGATTGTCTCATGAAAGCCCTGAACACCTCCATGCTGCATTTCCTAGTCAGGGGAACCCAGCCGGAAAAAGCAGGTCACTGGTGGTGTGCCTCAGTCTCCTCTCTCTCTCTCTCTTGCTCACATATTTCCTCACATTTTGGCTCTTGACCACCATGAGGTGAGCAGCTTTCCACTCCCCATTTCGTTTCTGCTTCAAGCCCACCACGGACTGAGATCTCCAGAGCCGTGAGCCGAAAGAGCCTTTCTCCTCAGTTATGGACGGTGAGGTGTTGTTTCTTAGCAACAGGAAGGCGCCTCAAACACTCTCAGTACTTTGTCTTTAATTAATTCTTGATACAAAAGTTCTAGACACGAAGTTTCTTCCTTTTCTTTTGAACTCACTGTGCTCTAACATGCTTAATGTAATTTAAAACTCAGTGTTTCAACTAAACTGAAACTGAAAAAGAAATTACCCCATCCTCATTAGTAATTTTGAAGGAACAAGGTAATTAGAGTGGACTGCTGAATTGGGAAGTAGGTCCTATTTACAGCATATCCCACTGCAGTATTTATCTCTTAATGTATTACTAGCACATTAAAGCCAACTGAAACCATATGATAAATACTTATTTTACTTACTTAGATGTCTGTGCCTTAAAATCATAAACAGCTTTTGCAGGAAATTTCTGAAAAGAGAGAAATAATCAGCATTAACTTAAAATTTGAATTTCTTTAGTTTCATAGAAAAACAAGACCTCAGGGATGATACACACACCCACACCCCCCCACACACAATATAAATCCTATGTGAAATTTACAAATAAATCAATTAGTTTTGCATTTGGATATTTAAACTGTAACAGGGATATAGTATCTGGCCTCTTTGCAATTATGTTAATCTTAGGAACTAAGGTAGCTTAATTGAGCCATATAACAGGCTAAGAAAATACTTGTGGAAGATTCTTAGATGTAATTTTGGCTATTACAAAGGTTTGTGAGGGACAATTGTGGAGGGTCAATAACGCTGTGGATTGACACAGATCTAAATCACAATAAAAGTACCAAAATCCATAAAGGAAGTCATCATCCCTTGTGCTAAATATTTATTAACATGTTAGTCAAGAAATATCAGCCTAGCTATTACTGAGAAGCTGGACAGTGGCCAAAAGCATATGTGCAATCACTTTGCAATCACTTTGCCCACTCTGGGGTTAAACAGTCAGCATATTGCCAATTGGATACCTGTCTTTTAGTTAGGGTCTGGTGTGGCACACGCTTCTGCTGAAACGTGGGGCACAGGGCTCTGTGTGAGACACTGCACCCCACAGCTCCCACCTCTTCCTCCCACGCCAACCGTTAACTCCGTCACCCCTTCTCTTCCCCTGTGATTCTAGTGAACTTCTGAACATCTGGACAATGTCTGGTGACCAGTAGCCACTGGACACTGTCCGACACCTGTCAGGCCTCCTAGAGTGGCGGTTAGCCCGAGACCACCTTCCAACTTCTGTCAGCTCTCATGGTTCCAGGACAATCAAGGGCCAAAGCACCAAGCACCCATCGGTACACGGCTCCCAGGGCCAGTGCTACTAAGAACAGGCTGGTTAAACCCCCCTTTTTTTTTCCAGGGATCTTCTCTAACAAAATTAACCACCAAAATCATCATGTAGAATATATATTGATTTAAACATTGTAAAGGAAACCTCTTCCTTCAACCAGACAGCCCAAAGTAAGACTCTTGTAGACCACAAATGTTAACTTGAGATGTCACTTAAAAGGCACAGAGACCACAGCAGAGGAAGGACAGAAGCTGCAGTCAGAGTTCCTAGGCTCAGGCTCCAAGGAAAACTTTCTAGTTTTTTATGTTTCAGTTTGGGTTCTTTACTGAGTTGGGATATACGTTTTACTGGTCAGGACTCTATAAGTACGTCATTTTAAAAGACTCCAATGCTGATAAATGCACTACCTCTTTTTCTGGAGTTCCTCTTCTTTCCCTTGATGCACTTCTCCCCAAGTCAGTCAAAGTGGATGAGTAACTTCGAGGAGATTCTCGGTCTGTTGGAAAGGAAACGATTGTCAGAGTGAGAATCCATCCATTCATAGCAGACTTGGTAGCTATTTTCCCTGCGGCAACTCTTTCCCCCGCTCCCCGACCCCTAACTTTGAAAAAACATCACTACAGAAAACACAGGCATAAAAATCACTGATAACTATACAGTTGTGATGGAAAACACACAAAACAAGAACATTTTAAAAGAAAAATTATCTGAGCTAGCAGAAGGATTATACTCATGTAGGTAAATATAACTGCTAATGTTGATTCGTTATACTGTAGTACCTGGTGTAAATAATTTGTAGTTACAGGGATTTTTCAAATCAAAAAATTTTTGCTGCTTAATATTTCTGTTCTGTTCCAATTTCTAATTACTATTAGATAGCATGTAGGCTATGGAGAATTGGAAAATAGCAACAGTTTGTAGAAACAGGAACATTTGTGGAACAACAATTTAAAAAGGCAGCAATAAAAAACAATGTATGATGAGGATAGGACTATGGCCCTGTCTCTCTCTCTCTCTCTCTCTCTCTCTCTCTCTCTCTTTCTGTGTTTTTAAATACTTACTGAGCCTTAAAATGTTATCCCCTGTATCTATGGCCTTCCCTTGTGCCCAGCTGATAAACTACCTTATCAGAAAGAAAATATTTACTCAAAATCACAAAGGGATAAACAGACTTATCAGTTACCAAATAGCTTATGAAATGTTGAGGTTTTTGTTTACCTTAAAGTAAAATATAAATAATTATTCTATAAAGTTGTGCTTGCAAGTATTTCTTAACAGTATCTTCCAGCTGCTATTATACACTTTATGACCTATATGTGGGAATATAACTAGAGGTTGAAGCTATTTTGATGGTTTATGGTATAGAATTTAACCAGTTTAACTGGGTCCAAATTTATCAATTCTTTTTCTCTTTAATGAATTTAGTTACTTTAAATAATAAGAAGCATTAAAATATAACTTATTTTATCTATCACTGAAGGAATTTAAGATGCTGACATGTAGAAGAAAATATTGTTCAAAGGTGTTGAGTACGTTGACTAAATGGAAGAACTGAATAGTCACAACTGGGTTCTCAGTTGCACGACCTATGGGATAAATGTCTAACTTCCTGTGAGTTGTGAATGTCTTTAGTTTTATGAAGGTGATATGGCCATAAATGTTCCAAGTAAAACTTAGTTATTTTCATTCATGTTAGAGGATTATGTGCAGTATGGTTTTCACTTTAAATTAATATACTTTCATGAACATAAGGATCTCATAATGATCACACATTTTAGATTACTTTTACTTTAGATCATTTGGAATATAAACTATATTTTATTTGAGCTGAACATAATTGAGAAGCAAGTGTTTCATTAAAGAATATTCTTGCAGTGCATTTCAAAATCCACTTAAATCATGTTTCAATAATATACTGTATCTTCAAAAATAACTGAGACATGATTATGTTAAGTATTAGAAAAACGGACAAGGTAGCTAATTTATTAAAAAATTGCTTGCATCCTATCTCATCTCTGTGAAAATTTCCAATTGTTGAAACTGACTTTAAAAATCCTAACTTACGTACTGGAAGCATGTTGAAGTGTAAGTGAAAGTAAAGATAAATACTAATAAAATAAATACATTTATACAATGATAATCAACAATTGAATCATGCTACACTACTGTAAAACATATATTATGTCCTTTTTGTATATAGAAATATTTTTTACTACCAAATAATCCTGATCAGGAGTTTGAACCTCTTCTCATTACTTGCTGTCTGTGTGACCTGGAGCAAATCCCTTGTCCTCTCTAGGCCTTAGTGTCCTCAGATATAAAACAGTGCTTACAGTCACAACCCATCCCATTGGTCCATTGCAGTTTTAACTAGCTAATGCACGTTAAGCATTTTGTAGTATCTGGTGTACAGAAAGTTCTCTTTTGAGAACCCAAGTTTCTGCCAGAATGTTCATTTCAGCCTCTTGAAATTCACATAGTAAGAAGAGGCACTTTAAGAAGTAATGAAAAAGACTGGATAAAAATATTAAAAGCACCTATGCTTTTAGGTTATGTAAACCTCAAATAAACGTATCCACATTTGAATTCCTCTCTGTCCTTGTGTTGCCACTTCAAACCTATCTATGAAAACCAAGCTGAGAGTCACTTTTAACGTAGTCTAATTCAAACTTCATGTTGTTTTCCTTTAGCACAAACAAAACAAATAAGTAATGGGAGAGAAGAGAAAATGAAGACAGCGGGTGACGGAATGGAACTTTCATAGATACGGCTTAAAGATACATTCACAAAAATTTGTATCCTAATTGTGTGCATTAAAGGGAGAAAGTTATTGAATAAATCCAAATGTCTTTATTGTTCATCAATTATTAACATATATTCATTTTTGCTTCTTGTATGTTTTGATATATCTTCTATACAGCATATGTGCAACTTATTTAAGGGAATGGCTATAAAATTTTAAGGTTAATATACAAATTAAAGCAAAGGCTATTTGCTAACCTATTGATTTCAATTAATTTTACAGTGGCAGAAGTTCTCCCTAAGGATACTAATATTCACTGACAGTTTCTACCTTGAAGTAGTCTTTTCAGTTTGGTAATTCATTTAATTTTTTGTCTCAGTGTAACAGTTATAACTCTAGCAAACAAAATGTTTTCCTTTTGCTTTTGAATGAGTAAATTTTTGTGAATTGATGACCACTTTAAGCCACACGCTGGGCTGGAAAATAGTACACAGGCAAATGAGAAAGAGGAAGACACGTTGGCACAACAAACAGCTGCTCTGCAACACGTAACTGTGCCAGGTGGTCTCGAAGCTCAAGAACAATGAGAGGTGGATATGGAAATGAGAGAGCTGGAGGGTGGGTATCTGAGCCACACGGAAAAAGAAAGAAAAGCTCGTCCACCTTGGAGACCCAGGGCACTGTCGTGGTCTTGGTGGTGGTAACTGCTGCTGGTTGTGTCCACATCCGGGAAGGAGGCGCTGTGCGGCATCCTCCCGCACTCGTTCTGGTACAGTGGACAGTGAATAGCACCATTGTGAGGCGGTGGGTGGAAAGGCTGGTGCGTGGGGCTCCTTTTCAGAGCTCTAAGCGATGAGTTCCTTTCAGGAATGTCTGGCAGCAGTTCACTGATAAGACGGTGCAATATACTGTTGTCTGGCAAACTTCCTCTTCTCTTTTCAGCTTTGATTTGGTCACAGATGTCTTTAAGGGCAGAGTCCAAAGCCTCAAATACAGATGCTTTGCATTTTGCCTTTTCAGTCTGTTGTTTGGGAGTCAAATTTTTTTTCCTCCGGAAAGGCACAGGACTGACTAGAAATGCAAGTTTAGACAGGCTGGGGTCCATTTCTTGTCTTCTAGGCAGTTCAGCACTTTCATGCTTAGCTCTTTCATGTTTTAACATTGTGGTGAATCGCGTGTAGGAGGCTGGGCACCGGCCTTTGCAGGAACTGACGAGGTGCCGGTGATGGTGGTGATGGTGATGGTGGTGGTGGTGGCTAGACCCATAAAAACTTTCTGAGGATGTGAACGAATAGTGATCAAAGTCACTTTCACTGCAAAAGGATGACCCTTCCACATGGATGTAGTCACTGTGATCAGACACAACTCCATCCTGGTCACTGTCTGAAAAATCCACATGCGTTCTTGGGTGCTCATCACTGGTGACTTCGATGTGAATTGGCACCAGGGCTTTAGACTTGTAGCTTCGCTGAACCTGAGAAGGGTGTCTACTTTGATTTTCTTCCTCCAGCAAAGACTCAATGGAAAATCGCCTCTTGGGACACAAACCATTTTGTTGTGGTTCGAGAGTTACAGGAGATAACATGTCATCTCCTAAATTTGGCATGGATTTTGACTTTTGAATCAACTTTTCGAATTCTGAGATGCGGGTGGGCACCATGTCCCTGGGCACCTCCTCTGTGGAGGACTGGCTCCACCCGTGCAGCAGGCCCTTGTGTTGCTGTTCCTTTTCATACTGCATGATTCTTGACTTCACTGAGCAGATCACCTCTGAAGTCATCAAATCTTTGCGGTTGATGCGGTGCATTTTCTTGTACATTTTTAGGAACCCGGGGGCATTGTGAGCTGACCTGTGTCTGCTCCTCGATCTGCCATTACTGCGACCCTCCTGGATGTAGGAGGAACCCCAGGGCCTGGGGCAGCTGTCTTTAGAATCCTCTTCACATAACAGGGAGCCCATACTTTCTGACTTGGTTTGGGGGTCAGGGAAGCTATCACAGTCATCATTTAGGAGATCATCACAGCTACGGGATTTGATTTTGGGGGACACTGATTCTTCAGTGCTGCTCCAGATCTCTGCATTTTGCCTGGCCATCTGCCAGCCATTCTTGAAAGTGATGGCCCTTTGTGAGTCCCTTGGGACATCGAGATGCTGTCTATAAGGACTGTAGTACTCTAACTCACTGGAGGGGGTGCTGTTGAACCCTGAGTAACTGCAAAGGGATGGACACATTTTGCTATCATCCCCACCTTTTAATCCAGAGCAGCGTGGCAAGAGAGAGACATTAAGAGAAGTTAAAAGGTTCACAAAGTGGAGAGTGTGTCAGTATCATAGAGCACAGCAAAGAGAAACCAGTGAGTGTGGCTTAATCTAAACACATACAGCTTTAACTTTAGAGGTAACAGGTCTAATTCTAAAGGGATGATAACAGCTTTTCCATGAACGTAGCTTTGCAGATTTTAGAATCAATTCATACATCTTTCTGCCAATACGGTATGGGAAAAAATGAGAAACCAAACAATTGTACCTCAAACTAAGAACATGCCTTAGTATAGTTTAAATGCTTAGCAATTCATACCAAAAATTATCAATAGACTTAACCAATTTAATAGGGTATTTGAAGTTCATTTGACTTGTAATAATCCATAGACAAAAAGTAATTATAACTTTACTTTTAATTAACACTGTCATAACTTTATTAAATAATTTTCCATGGGCATTGAATAGAAGAAGCTGTAAGGAAAAGTATTTTCCAAAGTTGTAAAATCAAAATACTGTGAACTGCCAATGTTCTTCCGAGAATAAAATAACTAGAGCTTCTTTACACAAACTAATTTACTTCTTTAATTGCTCACCTTCAACCTTTTATTAAGTAGATGGTTCTTTTAAGGATAACTGGATATAATGTACACTTTCCCCAGCAGTAAGTGGATCACACTCCTTTTGTGTTTTCCTAATTAAGCCATTCATTTTCTACGTTATAACACAAAGCTAAACTTGACCTCAACTTGGAATATCTATGGGAATAGTCTTTGCTTTTGCCCTATTGAATCATCTAATAAATGAGAGACCACATTACATCCAAGAGAACATTTTCTTCTCTGAAATAAAACCTAGCAAAGGAAAATATCTCTATTAACAACTAATGACTTATGTTCCTTTAGTTCTTCAGAAGTAGACAAGCACATTAAATTGATATGTAGTGTTTGGAAAGGGAAGTTGACTTAACACTCCCTAGGATAAACCAATATTTAAATTCATCAGAGTCTTTTTAAATTTTGGACAGTAGCCAAGAAAAATGAGTTAATGGCATTTCATAGCCTACTTGTTATCTTAAGGTATTTGTGGAAATAAGTGGGAGCGATAAAGGCATCTCTGTTAACCCATAAAGGGTGGGTCTCCCCCTCCCCTCTGAAGCACCAGCCAGTCTTCGTAGCTTTGCTAAGGCTTGGAAGGGCCAGGCCTCCCGCCTCAGTACAATCAGTTATTCTACTAGTTTGCCTTTTGCACACAAACCAGCTAGTAATTAGCTTTAACTGCTGGGTGTTAACAGTTTTAGCGCCTACAACTGATCTCTGCAGCTAAATCTGTTCTATTTCACAGAAATTTCTGTTAGAGCTCATTTTCTTCACACGTTTTAAAATTGTTCTCCCTTCTGTTCCAACTCCAAGAGATTAGAGGAGACTGTAGGGCTCCAAATTTGGTATGGCGCGAGGTCTGTGTGGATGTTGGTTCAGTCCTATCTCTGCATCTCAGAAACGTTCCGGTCCGCAGGCAGTAATACACTCAGTGATCTTTCAGAGACCAGAAGGAGTGACATTCTCTTGCAACACTTAGTTCACTGCATTTCCAAAGAGGAGAGAGGACACTGGAAAGGTGGCTTGCTGATTTCTAATTTCTAATTATGAGCTGAAACCAGTTCTTACTGGGGTGCTGTGAATTGACCGCTGTGTCATGTGGTAGAACATGAACCCTCTACTGTATACATGGAGATTGACCAAAATATAGATTAAATGCTTTAAAAGATGACTAATAGATGAGATAATTTTTTACCAAAAATTTTAAAAATGAATGTTTTAGGTAATATTTTTACCTATTGCTACTTGTAATTCTGACTGTATATTTGATTAATTTGCTAGTTATAGTAAAGTAAGAAAATTTTTACTATTTGCAAATGTTTATAAATGTCATCTTTGCTGATCTGACAGGAAATTACTTGATACTTTGAACTTGTTTAAAAAACAGTTTGTTTGAGTGAGGAAACAAAGCATCAACAGATGCTAGTCTAGGTCCTTTAAACCAAGTGGCTCACTAGCTTGAGGCAGGGGAGCAGAAACAAACTTGTCCTGAAGCTGCATTTTATTTAAGACACTGCAGGCAAAAGCCAGGGCATATCACTATTACTACCACATAACAGCGCTCATATGTATTCTAGGCTGAAACTTAGACTAGTGAATGGTTGTTTGTTTATCAGTGCTCACCTTTTGCTCTTGAGGGTGAGGAAGGAGAAGAACTAATGAAAGACTTTGTCAGGGTAGTGCTTGATCCTGGGAGGTCCACCCTGCTGGGGCTGGTCCTGCTTGGAATCTGATCTCCCAAGCCCCTGGGTGGACCGACTGCAGGCTCACTCTTCCTGCGTTTCCTGAAGTCACTGGCCATGCTCGCAGCACTGAAAGAAGGGGCGGCATCAGAGGCATCAGGCGGACTGGTACTGGAGGAGATTAGCAAGCACACCGGAGAGACTGGAAACCTGAAACTGCTCTAAAAAAATAATATCTATACATTTCTTCGAAAAGATAATTCTCAAGAAATCATTTTCACTGTTAAGGGATGAGTTCCTCATAATGCAGTTTTGGTGGTGGAGGTTCAGGAGGTGCATCACTGTCTTAAGAGTATTCCAACAGGAAACTCGACTGTAATGCACAGGCCCTCCATATCCGCAGGGTCTTCAACCAACTGTGGGTTGGAATAATTTAAAAATGTGTCTGCACTGAATATGTGAGGAATTGTTTTCTTGTCATTCTTCCCTATGCAATGCAGTATAACAAATATTTGCATACTACTTATACTGAATTGGGCATTATAATTACCCGGAGATAAAGGATATGGGAGGATTGCATAGGTTATATGTAAATTCTATTGCAACATGTAATACAATAACCATTGCTAATCCCCTGCCACCTTATCTGTAGTTTGGTTTTTGTACTGTTCTTGTGCTACTGTGTGTATGTTTGTTAGTGTTTTTGTTCTTTTACTTTAAATATATATATATATATATATATATATATATATATATATATATGAGATTTGGGTGTCCTTGGGAGTCCTGGAAGCAATCCTCAGCAAGTGTTGAATAACAACTGTATAGAGTTCTGCCATGTCAACTTTCTTGTCTCTTGCACATGTTTTCTGATATTATTACATCTTATATTAGTATGGTATGTTTGTTACTTCTGGTGAATCTACCTTGACATGTCATCATTCTAAGACTACACTTACATTATGGTTCATGCGGTGTGCAAATAGCTTGTGGGTTAAAAAGTGTCTTACGAGATGTGTTCATCACTAATGCATTGTGCAGAACAGTTTTACTATCATCAGAGTCCCCTGTGTGTCACCTTTTAATCCATTCCTCTCTGCTCCTGATGCCTGGGAACACTGACCTTGTCACTGCCTCCTTTCTTTCTCTTTTCGAGTGTCACAGTTGGAATCATACAGTAGACAGTCTTTACAGACTGACTTCTGTCACTAAGTGACACACTTTAAATTTCTTCCATTTTTGATCATTTGATAGCTCATTTCTTTTTCTTGCTTGATAGCCCATTATGTGGATGTGCCACAGTTTATTTACTGATTCATCTACTGAGGGGCATGTTGAATTATGAATACAGCAGCTATAAGCACCATGGAAGGTTTTTATTTTGTGTGTGGACTTACGTTTATAATCAACTTTTAAAGTAAATTTCTGCTACAGTGAACGGATACTTAACAACACTTCAGTCTTGTGATTTGTATTATGTATCTTTTCTCTATAAAGGAGAATCCCAGCAACATGAATATTTCTGGAGTGGAGGCTGTGCTAAAATGGAAGAACTGGATAAAATGAAGATATCTAGCAAAACCAGTTTCTATTACCTCAAGAATTACCTGCAGATCTTCCTAATAACTTTAGCTTTAGAAGACATTACACTGGAATGCCAGCCTTCTCCATCTAAATAATGAACGACTAATAAACTGGTCAGCAAAGAAAATATTGAAGATACCTTTCACCTGGTTGTATAAAGTGGTGTGGATAGTCTGTTACAGCAGGGAGTTCTTATCAAGGTTTTGAGTTTGAGTAGAATATCACTTAAGATTACTGACTGAAGAGACACACGATATGGAACATGCAGTCTGCCAGATTGTGGGGTGGAATTAGGTAAACAACACTGACAGTTCTAGGGATGGCTCTTAGGGAACTCCGCAGGATTTATTTACACTTCTGTCTTTTTTAGCCCATATAGCAACCAGTGAGGTATCCCAGGTTATCACATCTGTACAAGTGAGCAAACTGGATACACAGGCCTGAGAAGTACAGAACCGGGGCCAGTCCTCAGAATGTGTCTGCACTCCCCTAAAGAGGGTGCTCCACCTGCTAGACTTCTATGGCCATGGCCGCCCTGCTATATGATGGGCTGTTTGTATTTACAGTAGCCATGAGGTCAGACTGAAGCTCTAAAATTCAGATCGTTCACACATTTTTGTGCAAAGATAAAAAGCAGTTAGGGGAGTTCCTTTCTTTGTGATATTAGTGTAGTTGCATGGCACTCATGAACTCAATTTATGGAGGACTCAATTCATACAGTTTTCTACTGATGTTGATAGAAATTTATAGAATGGCAAATTACTGTTATATAAGTATTTATGATGATACAAATATCCCTGGATGTTTGCAATATTCAGTACTGCTATTGAACTATGTTTAAATTTCAGTAACATTTTAAATTAAGTGTGATATTTAAAGACTTCTAAGGGAACTTAATATTTGGCAGACTGTGAGGGCAGCTAAACTCAGCGCCATGCTACCTTGACTCAACCTGTCTTGTTTTTCTCCTTTTTAACTGTGGAAACCTGTAAGTTAGTGAGCCTAAGTGTTAGTTTCTTCAGAAATAAAGTGGGGATATAGTATTTAACCCATGGTACTGTCACTGGATTGAATATATACTTATATAGGAAGCCATCATATATCAGTAATAAAAACATTTCTGATTTGTGTGGTAAGAAAATGATTAACAAATACATGTATAATAGTTTTTGATTTATAAAAGTTTTACAAATATCATGTTACTTAACTAGTACAATCTCCATTTAAAGAAAGAAAACTGGCCAAAGGACAGAGAACTTATCAGTCTTTGAAGGAAACTAGAATACTTTCACTTCGTTTTTAGAAGGTCTTGAATATGATAATACACAATGATACAGAAAAAATAAATAAACTTCATGAGAAAAGGTATTTAAAACGAATGATACACAATTTTCATCACCGTTTCACTGAATAATGTAACTATTGACAATGTTTGGTGTGGACTCTTCCCGTTACACACTGCAATGGAAGGTGTTCTCACCTGCTTGGCCTCTCCAGGCTTCTGTCTATAGAGCACTGATATATGGAAGTCTGTTAAAATAGAACAACAGTCCATGAAAATTATTACAATAACAGATTTTATTTGTCTTGCAATATTAAATTAGATATTCTAAAGGGAATATTATAGCTATTGAGATCGGAAGTACCAGTTATTATGATTATACAAATGTCTTCCCAAAGAGAAAGAAATTAGGCAACCTGACTTCCACTTCTTACCTGCCTACTTTCTCTGATGTATTGTATTGCATTGCTCTGTGTTATTTAAATTATCTGCAACTCAAGCATTAATTTCATGGGGAGAAAATAAAAATCAATAACAATTCCTCAGGGACACCAAACTGAGTAAGAGCTCAAGTTACTCCACAGCATTAACTTCAGAATCTTGTCTATTGGCAAATTGTAACAAATTTCTTACTTTAAGAAAAGGTTTGATTTTTAAAATAATATTTGCTGTCATACTTCAGCCCTTATAAAACATAACTCTTACGCTTTTCTTTTGTCATTGCCAAGTGTTATCTTTAAAATATAACACATGAGCAGAACTTGAGATGCCTTATCTTTGTCAACATAGATGTTACATTTTAACAAAACCCACAGAATTTCATTTGGAACCAAACTACCTTGGATTTCAATCAGATATACATTTATAAATTTCAAATAACTAGTGTTATATGAAATAATTAGGTGAATTTATGGTTGGTTTACAAAAATGATCTAAAGAATCAAAATATAAGTTTTAAAAAGTGTGCTTTAAACATTTTCCTTTATTTTGAACAGCACTCTACAAAACTAAGCAAAAATAATAGACATGAAGTTTTCATTTCTCATGTTCATCCACTGGGACAAATGCTAAATTATGTAAAAGGAAAGGATCAGTATTGAGCTCCTGAACACTGGAGGTACAGTATGAGATGACAGTGCAGTGATCCGACGTCTAGCGTGCACGGGGAAGGTGTGATGGCTTTAGACAGAGCTTCAGTCACTACTGATACTCAATTTATCATCCTACACAAACTTTTGTCTGATTTAAAAATGAAAGTCTAGTTTGAAGATGATTGTCTAAAAGTTTAAAAATGGCAGCTAGAAAGGCAATATTTGGCAAGTTTTATCCTGTCAAATAGAAATATTTTACCAGAAACATTAAGCCTACTTAGTAGATATTAAATCTCACTTTACCAATGATTTTTGCAACTCTATTTTTATTAATTGATAAATTGGTAGCAATTAACCAATTAAAACATTGGTACATAACTTTGCAATTCTTTATGTAGACCAATCTGACATGCCTCCTATGTGTAGGTCTGAAATCACTTCTACTAACTTAATATTTTCCTTTAATTCTATTTTACTTAATAAGAATGGAATCTTATCCAGCAATAAGTAAAAACATATCTCAGCATGATAATATCTCCATTCCTTTTAGACAGAATACTTAGAATCTTAGGTTCTCAACAAATGTAAAATTAGAAAAAATACAATGTGCTATTCTAATAAGCTTACATGGTAATTTTAAATTATTGAACTCTTAACTGGATATTGGAAAGACAGAAAAACAGTAGAGAAGAATGCAAACAGTAAGAACCCAAAACCAAGTGATTACAATTTAGAAATTGTTCTATATGTATGCAGAAGAGCAGCACTTAAGAGTCTCAGAGCATTATCGTCTGTGAGGGTCATGGATTTCTGGGGGCACCTCTAAGATAGCTGATCACAAAAAGGGACAAATTCAGAACAATCCTGGTACATCCCAGAGATCAGAAATTTGAACCACCAGATTATGATGAGCCTAAACAGTATTGTAGTATAAAATGAAACCATGTAAGACCTGATAAATGAGTCATATTTTAAGTTAGTTGGAGAAACTACAATTATTCTTTCTTGTACTGGGTTTCACATCCAAAACAAGCTAAAGCCGGTTTTGAATTTATATATACTGAAAGGAAGGTCAGTATTGACAGTAAAATGTATAGACTGATAACTAAGAAAAAATGTGTACAATAATTATAAGAATTATATCCATTTTGAAATAGAATTGTCCCCAGAAATTGAAAACAAGCTCCAACAACCCACCTTACCTATCATGATCCCAAAAATATTTGCATATTACCATTATTTTAACATACTTACAAGATTATTAGAATGATGCATAGATACTGATTCACTCTTTTTGTTAAATAATCATGTGATTAAACTTTGCTTAAAATTTTGAACTATTCTTCATTAATACCACTTTCTCATATACATATGGACTAAAAAGTATGTTGCTGAAGACGTATACCATATGATATGTACTTGATAAATGGTTACTAAGATAATGTCTAATCAATTATACTCTTTCCAGAAATGTTATCAAATGGTTATTAAAGTCAGAATTCAGATACTTTTAGGAATGTGTTTTCATATATTCTAAAAACCATGATCTTAAAATACTAACATAATTAACATGCTACTATATCATACCACACCCCTCTCAGTACCAGGAGATAATGACAAATAGTTTACTGGAAAAATGATTTTTTATGTGATTTATTTTTGCCACTACATTTTGACAGTAAAATATTATAGAATGCATAGAATTAAATCTCTCTTGTTTCTGCACCCAATAATGTGTAATGCTAATTAAAAGAACTCATTTCACATTAATTCAATAGTTAACAAAAAGTATTAAGTGATTAATTTGTCTATGAAAGGTTTGAGCACTAAACACATTTCTTTGAAGTGGTAAAAAGTGTACATAAAAGAAACAGCAGTACAGTGAAAGGAAGAGATTGCTATTTTATTTTTTTGGTCACCAGCTCAATAGGTGATTTTGAACATATTTCTTAAAATTGTTGCACTCCTCTTAACTAGAAGATAAGTGAATTGGATATAATGCTTTCAAAAGTTCAAGTATTCAGTGAAGCATGATTTTAAAAACATCCTAGAAACATCTAAGCAAAATATCAGACCAAATTTAATTTTAAAATACTTTCTTGGGTTGTTCACATGCTGAAGTGGTAATATTTCTTTATCCATGAAGGTAACATAACATACAGACAATACTTATTGCTTACTTTATATGATTTTGTTTGGAGTATATGCATTGTTTTAAAACATAACCTTGGGCAAAAATGATGAAATTCTGTATCTTAAAATATTAAATGACCAAATTTTATATTTAAAAATGTTATTCCATTTAACTTTTTATTTCATATATAAATATTTTATTCACTTCCTCGTTGTAACATACATTTTCATGCTTACTACTTGGGAAATAATTAGAAAATGCAAGCAAGCCCTAAAATGTGGGTATGTCCTCTTGAGACTCTATGCTTACAATTCCAGCAATCATCAGTGTGTGTCAGTAGGACATACTACAGCCCGTGTTTTCTATTAGCTTTGTTTTCGTGGTTTCACATATTTAATTGAAACTTTTTAATGTACACATTGTTCAGTAAGTGTTGTAGTCACTTAAGACCATAAAACAAGTACTGTGAGAAAGTTTGCTTTACTTGCTTCCACCCTAGCTCTTTCTAAGAGCGCTCTTTCACAGGGGCCTTCTTTTTTTTTTTTTTTTTTTGCGGTACTGGGGATCGAACTCAGGACCCTGCGCTTGCTAGGCAAGCGCTTATTCCACTGAGCTATATCCCCAGCCCCAACAGGGGCCTTCTATATGGGGGATGGCTGGCAAAACAGTGCCATTCTTGTTTGTGTCTTCCAATGAGTTCTTTACTTGCTTTCCACAATAAATTTTTCAGATTTTTGCAAGGAGCAAGGTTAAAAGAGCTTCGCCTTTGGATTATTTCTGTGTTTTTCACAATCTTTTAGCCTAATTCAAATTTACATTGACTGGCATAAGTATTTCTCCCAGGTAATTATCAAAAGCATTCTTAACTAGAGATTTCAGGGGCCTTCCATCTCACATGTTAACCACACTGTGTGTTATGGATTATAGGATTAGTAATATGTCAAGGGTTTGGGATTGGGAAGTTGTAACATATATGTCAGGTATTTTTCTGGCCTACTTTGTCTAATCTACAAGTTACAAGTATTTAGGAAGGAAAAGGAAGAATAAAAATTAATTTTAGGAATATGTGGGATATAAGCACCTGATTATGTACGAACCAAAACCCTTATTCTCTCTCTCTAAACATGGTAATAACAAGTCTTTGAAAGGCCTAAAATGTTTTATTCAAGCCTGATAAAAACAGATAGTTAATCTATGCACTAAGTCTAATATATTTCATATATAAGCTTCATGTTGCTGAACACTAAAGCTACAATGATCTTTTGTTTTGTGTTACTGGATATTGAATCCAGAGAGCGCAGTGCTGAGTGCAGAAGCAGCAACTTTGCTATAACTGATGTCTAGGCAATGATATTAGATAATATGGCACAATGACATGAAGATAGACTTCCAGAACTAGCTCAGACACTGTGGAGAACTGTATGGCACAGATGTGCAGATTCACAGTAGCACCTCCAAGGCAGAAATATGAGAAAAGAGAATAATTTGTCTTTACCTCATTGGAAACAGCAGAAGAGTGATCTTGAACATAGTCCAGAGCCTTTTTAGGAGGCTGGGTGTAGACGCACCACAGAGGCAGAGTGTGGAGATGGAATGGAGGAGAATCAGTGGCAGCAGGGAATGGACATGTGGGAAAGGTGACAACAGGTCAACAGTTAGAAACCAGGTGCGGACAGCATCAGATACACAAAGAGTGACATGGACCGAGCAAACCGGGGCGGCCTAGGCGGAAGAGTGCAGGGTTGCAAATATTCTCAAGCACTGGGCAAAAATCGCTAGTGTTCAATTAGTACATTCAAAAACTCATTTCTCAAATTAAAATTAGCACTCCCAGTCTTTGGCCACAGAGGTATGCACGGCCTATTAAAGACACATTAAAGGAGTGAGTGGACGCATGCTGGTGAGTTTCCACTGTGCGGCTGAAACTGATGATAGAAAATGCTGACAATTTGGACTTGTTACTGAGAGTGGTCTAGCCCCTGCACACTGTCTGAACAAAAAGTACATATGAAATAAGCCTAGGGAATCTTTTCCCTCTGAGGTAAAATGCATTTATGCTAATACTGTGGAACAAGTTAGAAAAAATGAGAGAAAATATTTTTTCCTGTTAGGCAATAGAAATGCTAGAAAAATTATTTAGTTTATATTCATGTACAGTCACATTTGATTAAGTTCAATAAAACATAATGAATCTAAGCAAATCTCCTTTGCATTTAAATGGATGAGAGGGAATGCTAAACCCACCTAGAATATGATGCACGTTCAGTGTACAATATACAAATCCAGATATGATGTGGTAAGAGAACATGCTCTCCGGTATCTAAAGAAAACTGTTATGGTATGTAACTGGTATGTAATATGAGTTTAAAATTCATCAAACATGTGACTGACATGCATCCAAGGCATGCCTGTCAGTAGCTGCAATTCCTAAGTAAAACTGGAATCATTAAAGGAGGCTGTTATTGGAAGCTTGAGTGAACTCTTTATCCTCACCAATCTTGGTAAGGCCCCGCGGGGCTTCCTCTGGTGGGGTCGGGGGGAAGAATGTAGTGGTGGCTTTTAAGCCACATCAAGGCCACACGGTTCCTTAGTGTTGTCCTTTCTTTATATTCCTACTGGTAATATTCTGGCAGCACATCATAGCATATAACTGTCTAGAGATGCTTTTTTTGACAGGCCTGGGTTTAACTTCTGACTCTGCCTTTTACTGTTTTGGGCAGATTCTTGCTTTTCTTCTTATCAGACGGGCCTCAGACAGAATCACAGAATTAGTGAGTACAGAACCCAGCCCTCTCTAGGGGCTCGGTGACTTCCTGCAAATGAGAGCTACAGTAATAATGATTATTATTATAGGTGCCACAGCGCTCTTGTTTGAACTTGACCAAAATGAACTGTACACAAACACAAATCATCTATTAAGCCAAACACTTGCCTAAATATTTCAGAGTAGAAACTCCCTCAACATATCAAGTTTGCAGTTTGCAGTTAATTACATATAAAGCAATCGTAATGCATGATTTGGAAATAAAAACCATATAGAAGTTTCCGAGCACATAAAAGCACGTGGGGTGGAGGTGATGTGGCCAAGCCATGCCGCAGCTCGGTATGCGTCATACTTTCAACTTTGGTTCTCTAAACGACACCTCCTCTGATCATAATAGCTCTGTTTCATAAATCAAACAACTTCCTCCTATTTGTTTTATAATAATAGGCTAGCCTCACTTACCGGGCGTCCAAACTCCAGTTCTGAAAAGAATTTATACCAGGGCTCATTTTCTAAATCTATGTCATCTGGATTTATGCGATCAGTCTAGAGCAGACGTGAAGGAAAAGGGGAGGAAAAGGCACACTGAGCGAAGTGAGGGCACCGCTGTGTGGTACGAAGAACGCGCGCGTCACAGCAAACATGCATGACTCTCACCCACGCACCTCAGCAGGAGAGACGGAGGAGGGAAAGGAAAACACGCACAATTAGGGATGAAGTTGAGCGCCAGTGGCCACGCTTAGACCCATACTTATTTCCCCTGTGCACCATTTCTAACGCTCTCCTAAGGCCTGGGAAACTCGCAACAGGGGGGACAACACCCGTTGAAGCACGGCAGAGTCATTAAAATAGGTTCAACCGAGGCAGGGGGCGCAGCCCCTTCTGGGGTGTCGCCCCATCGCCCCTGTCCTCAGTGGGGACTGGGTCGGCAGCTGCAGAGAGCTGCCCCGGAACAGGTGCCGGCCGGGCGGGAAGAGCGGGGAAGAGGTGACCGCGAGCGCGAGGCGCTGGGGGTGGCGAGACAGGTGACAGCCACGGGCGCGCGGAGGGCGGCGTGGCCGGCCCGGCTGCGCCTTCTCAGCCCCGGGGACCCGGGCGACCCGAGCTTCCGACGCGTGGCGCGAGCGGCAGGAGAGAGCTCACCCGGGCGGGAGCGAGAGCCGGGGCCGGGCGCGCGGCGGGGACCGCGCTCCGGGGCGGAGGGGAGGGAGCGCGCGCGGCGGCTGCGTGGGGCGCGGCGGACACAGGCTTCGGGCCCGCTGGCGTCGGGACGGGCGTCGGAGTTGTTGGGAGAAGGGGCTGTAAGAAAGAGGGGTGAAGCAGACACTGATTCATCAGGTGGGGGCGCTCGGTGGCACCGAGAGGACCCCGCCGACAGCGCGCGCCCTGGACGAGGGCCGCGGGTCTGGAGCAGACGCGCCAGGGCTGTTCGCACCCTGCAAAGATGCGAAGGCCGGGGGTCCCTGGGAAGTTCTGGGAGACACCCGGGGGCTTTCTGCTCCTGCCTCCCGGGCCCTGGAGGAGGGGGCCGGGGGGAGGCCGGATTCACAGGGGCGCTTCGCTGGAGAGGGAGTGCTGGTGAAATCCCACCTGGGTTTCCTTGACGTTCTCATTTAGGGAAAAAGCCAGTTTTTATAACCGACTTAACTTCCCTCTAGTGGTTTCTGAACATTTAAGAGGGGAAAACTAGGACTGTTAAACAGTTTGAGAAAATCCATACAGTTACGTTATAGAAAACAGACACACACTGATATACCATTAAGGCTTTCGGTGCCTGGCTAGACGGACTTCGGCTGTAGGTTTTGTCTTAAAACCGAGTACTTAGAGGACTACATGAGTGTTACGACCTACAAGTATCAAATGACACTAGTGAACTGTGGTACAGTTGGACAGTATGAAATATTAAATCGGAAAACAATCTAAAAAGTATTTGGTTCCCTAAAAGCCAGAAGAGCTGTCATACCCAGGACTTGCCCCAGCAAGGCTCCTAAGCGCTCACTGCTTCAAAGTAATTTTCTTCCAGTTCTTAAGGGAGCTCAAGGACTTCCACTGAGTAGCTACAACTTAGTTGTGAAAGAAATGCTCTAGTACTTTGGTAATGCCGGGAGCTTTGAAATATTGCTTCCTCCCATAAAAGCCACTGTCTGACATGTGTTTGTCCTAGTGATTTATCAACTCGTTGCATTTACAGAGGTTTTGTTAAGAATGACATTAACCCTGAATAATAAATTATACCTAACTTGTTTTCAGTGATGTGGTTTTATTTCAACATTTTTAAATAAAAGGCTGTGACGCAGCTATGTAAAATGATAGGAAAGTTTGAGAGGTAATAATAACATAGGACCAGGGCCTGTGTATGTCCAGTGTAGTGATTATAACTATGAAGGCCATGCAGTAACACAGGCAAATATTTTGGATGGGATGCCGGGCGATACAAACAGTATGAGCTGGTATCTGGGTGAACACAGTAAAGAAACGCACACATAGAAGACCACAATGGGGTTCTCAGATGGACATTGTTTGGCTTTTCTCACATTTAAATATTGTTTTGCTTTGTTGTTACAATGCTCTTTTTAAATAATACATAAAAATCGAAGAGAATATTGCATGATGTGTGGGAAAATGCACAGAAATATTGAACTATTTGCCCTGCTTTGCCAATATTATTATTGGTGTATGTTTCAGAAGTAATAGTGAAATTAGTAAAAAGAAATTAGTAACTGATTTGCTATTTTCTGTTTAATTTAAAATTTCTTTCAGTTATGGAATTCGGAAGTATTAGTTAAGATTTTGCTGGGGGGAAGGAAAGGGGAAGAAAGAGATTAAAAATAAGCAAGTATGTTAAGGGAGAGAGTTTTCCAGTAGCTTCATTCTGTTTAGAGAGGCGAAGTATTTCTTCCACGGGAAACTAAACTCTTATTCTTTCAAAGTTCATAGTTTCTAGTGTTACATAATTAGTGACTATTGACTCGATTTTGCAACCTTCGCTTTCAAGTATAATGTTTTGTTTTACTAAGAGGAGATAGAAACTTCTCTTAGGGGTAGCAAGTTTGTTCCAAAACATGAACAGCAGAGGGCAGCAAATTTACTAAACGTGTATAGATCAGCCATTATAATTTCACTTTGACTTCTGCCTTAAGAAAATAAGTAACAAATATATAAACTAAGTTCTGATTTTAAAAATATATCTCTATGATAGAATATGGGAGAGGGAGACAAATATATATGATTTTGCTTCACAACTTATAACGGCAACTTCCCACCAATTATGATTTTACCTGTTTAAAAATTCTACTTCTAGTTACAATGGGCAGCTGTGTAGAATCCATTCCAGGAGGAAAAAAAAGCAAAAACATTAACTGACAATCATCAATAACTTTAGAGTATAATGAATAGCCTAGAGTTCAACAGAGCCTTTATGTTAAAGAAAGGGTAAGTGGCAGAACTAGAATTTTGTCTTTGCTGTGTTTGACCTATTAGATCCCTTCAGTTATGCAACAATTAGTATATTATGTAGCAACCTGGAGCCACTGTTAAAGCACACAGAAATCTCACAATAGCAATTGACACATGTGCAGATGGTCAGCCAACAGAAATACATGCACACTAATTAACTCACTGATTCAATGCTTTCCTGGTGTAGCACAGAAATGCATTTGAATTCAGTATGAATATTAGCACTCATGAACCCTTTTAGGAACTATTACACGCTTTATTGTAATTGCTTGTAAAAACAAAAGAGTACAAGTAGTGTTGTGTATTTCTGCAACCCTGTTTTCTTCAACTTTTCATTTTTAAAAACTCAGTCAACCTCTGCTTAACATTAGCTTCACAACACCAGCACAAAAAGAAGCATTTAAGGACAGCTAAACTACAAATCACACATGCTCCTTACGGCAAAGCTATCAAAATTGAACCGTTTTAAAGTTTTTATTTTCCACAATTTAAAGGCTTTTAGCTGCTTTTGTAATTATAGAAGTTCCATCTTTATCAATTTTCTGTTTCTATATGTCATTTCAAACAAAAAGTGTTTGAACATTTACATGTTCATTAGCGTTTTACACTTCAATGAACTGGGTGCTGTGTTTTATATGTGTACATTTATTGTGGCTTCACAATAAATACTAAACACAATATTAGTTGAGATAATTCTTTATGGTTCACAGCATCAGATAAAACTCCCGAAATGTTTACAGCTTTAACTCTGAGTGGCAAGTTTTATTGATAAAGAAGCTTATATCCTCTTTTGGTTTAAATTGCTTTTCATAAAAAAAAATTAAAAAGAATTTTAAAAATTGCTTGTCAACTCTGCACAATGCTTTCAATGCTATTTATGCTTAAGGAAAGGTAGTATCTTTGTATCATTTTTTAGGCATAAAGAGCTCCTAAACAAATGTTTTTTTACAATTAAAAAAATTGACATATACTCAGATTTTTTGTTGAAGTTCTATTATTCTAAAAAAAAGTGAGTTATTTGAAGAAAAAAAAAAAGAAGACCTAGATAAACACCACGTTGCAATTATGTGAGTCTAAGCATTTAGAACATGTTTCTCAAGAACACAACCATAAATGCAGGGTTCAAATATGAAATCAAGGACACACATATTGGCTGTGGTGAGGCCAGGGTTTCCAGTTCAGTTTCACCACTGGCCTTGCATTCTATAGAACAGTGTGATTTCTTGGAAACTCTTGAAGGAGCTAACAAAGAAACTTTCCTGTTCACTGATTCTAAAGTTCTTTTAAGGCAAAGACATGAGTAAATTGCTATTGACATAAAATGTTTTTCTAGAAGCAGGTTGGAGAGGCAGAGGAACTGTCGAGTTTTAAAGAAATTTTGGAGGCCCTGAGCTTTGAGGAGAAGCGGAAGGCATGGAAAGAAAAGAGGAATGGGGAGATCGGAATGAAAGGAAGAGCCTATGTATGAATCTGTAATTAGAGCAGGCAAGCCCTTTTTTCCAAGTGTATACTTTTTTTGTACATAATTAAAATAAATAATTAGAAAAATAATGCTGAGTAAAATATAATCTTGATCCATTAGAATGACAATCAGGAAACTTGAGGGTTGGTAACTTCAGAGAGATTCAATGAGGATCAACTAAATAATTTGTTATGAAAAAGAATATTTGGAAAATTTCTCAAGTGAAGGAAATATTAAGAATACAATATGAGAGCCAAAGAGTGTATCTGGGTTTATACATATCAGGGAGATCAAGAAATGTTTTTTCTCGTTAGCGATCTAGAAGAGCAATTAAGTGGTGCATTTATGGGTGTTTCTTTGAAACTAAACCCAAGTTCACAATCAGATACAGCTATAGTTATATGTTAATATGAATCCTGTACGCACACATACACACACACACACACACACACACACATATTTGTGATTATTAAAGTGAATCTTTCGATTCTGAGATAGATGCACAAATCATAACAACAAAGTAAACACGATTCCTAAGTAATATTAAAGAAATAAATTACTTTTATGACAAAAATTGCTATGTGCATGAAGTTTTGGTTCTTTTGGGAACCCTGGAAGACAAGCTTTCCCTAGATCAATGACAAGTGCTTACTGGTCTTTCATGTTGCAGAATTGATGATTTCCCAGGCTCATATTCAAAAATACTCCTTGGCTCAGACCGAAATTTTCTGGTATCCACCTTTCTGTCTGGAGGATCCCAGTCATGCCTAGAAATAAACAGCAAATCACACATTAGACTAACCTTGTACCCTTAAAGCATCTACATAATACTGCTCACTACTTGCTTTCAAAGTTAATTTTGGCATAGCTTTAAAAACAATTTTTCAGGATAAAAAGTCTATGAAGATGCCACATTTCTCTTTTGCTTTATATAAATGACTTAGGTAAAGTAATTCATCTTATTTCATATTATATTTTTCTCTATTTTTTCATGTGGCTATCGCTGGCTCAAAAACTGACATGATTTTGCTTGTAGGCATGCAGACAGTGACTGTTACTAAATCCCTATGTCGCTAACTCAGCTGCATCTGTTTGAGTTTAAAATAAATGGCAGTATGCTCCCTGAAGCTATGAGAGTTTAACCTACCACACTCTGTGACCTGGCTTCCTTGATCCAAAGTGACAAGGGGTAATTCACACATCATGTTTGATCTTATTTCCTGTAAGTAGCGTCAGAGTTTGTGAGATGTGCAACAGTGTCATGGGATGAAATGCACAGGGATAAGCCAAGCGCCGCCAGAAAGCCTCTGTAGTGTTAGCCTTCAAACACGAGAGTCCACCATCTATCTCACTGGAGTCTCACTGGAGGCTTTTTCCTCACCTGATGTCACTCAGAGGTTGCTAGGACTTCATAAGTAATGCTTCAAGGGAGGATTTAGCAAGTCTGAAGTTAGGACTAAAATGGAAGGCTTTTGTTGGAAAAGAAGGAAGGGCCTATTGCTTATAGATTTATTTTTTTAGGAAGATGGATTTTCTGATTTTAGATTGGGGAAATTCTAATTGCATACAGTGGAGTGAAACTCTAATTCCAGTGCATGTTGCAACTAGAAGCATTCTAAGAGACAGAATCAGGGAAGTTCTAGTCTTCTATTCCATCAATGGGGAATATTGGGAGACTCCTTCCAGTGTTTCAGTCAGATTTCTATAAAACACACACAATAAAATTGTGTCTATTTTCCTTGTAGAGGACTTTGTAAGGGGCCAGCATGTTTCTTTATGAGAGATGTATTTTTTACTAACATGTAGAACAAACAGTACATTTAATTCTCAGTTAATTTTGGTTCTTTTTGATAGGAAAGATATTATTTTGTGACTAGAAAATGATTCCTCAGATTTAAGACTTCACACTTAATCGACATGACAACAAAATGAGAAATCCTTCAAACATGACCTGTGCCCATTTTTGCAGCATTTTATACTCTACCTGATCACTAATATCTCTTAACCTTAATATGGGATATTGAATACTATTTTTTGAATGAGTATACTGGATGATGCACAATAATCAGTATAACAAAGACTAATTTTTATATCCTTATTTACTAATTGTCAGTAGAGGTAGAATATGCTTGGATTTAAGCAAAGCTGAGTTTGAGTGCTGGCTTGGACAAAAAAGCTGTATAAATGAGGAAAATTACAACAATTTCCTTAACTAGTTTCTTTGTCTCTGTAGTAGAGCATATCTCACTGGGGTGATCTCAGAATTAATTGATATAGTATGGGAAAAGTGCTTAGGTTAGTGCTTGGACTATAGTCAGCTCTCAATAAAGAAATATTAGTCATGATCCTAATAGAATGATACAATAGGAATCTGTTCATAAATTTTATTTGAGTATAAAGAGTTTGTATAAAAATATTTCAGTGGAAAAGTGAAAATTAGAATCAGTCCTAAGAGCTGGTAGAAATGAGTCATGGATAGACATTCATTAACTAAAGCCTGATTTAGGATTTGTGAATAACTTGCCCTGGTTTCAAAAAGATACTCTGTTAAAAGACTAAATATTTTAAATCTCAGGAAACTGAAAATTAGCTGTATAGTCTCTAACCTATTACACAGCAAAGGAAGTCCATTTCAATTACTTATTTTATTTTTTATGTGCACTTATTGATCAAAAGTAGATGTGCATATGGAGTCTGATGGAAAAAAAGAGAATGCTTATGTTTTTAAAAAGTTATTACCATATAAGATCATATAAGATTACCACTAATTGCCTTCTGAACACTCCCTCTCACTTCAAAAACAGTATCCCATCATTTTCACCTTTCCCCGAAGCAGTTCTGAAAGTCTACTTCTGTGTCTCTAGTTGGGTTGTGGCTATCTTGATGTCCTTTTGACTTTGGGGAAAAGCCAGTGGTCACACAGTGACACATCAGGGGCATAAAGACACATGGTAACAGTTTTATAAGCCCACCTTTCTACTGAATGGCAATCAACAATATCATTCACTATGTTTTCAATCACGCTGAAAAGTCACACATGAAAGAAGACTTTGGACCTATTTCAGACAGTGGAAAGAATGATGGGATACATAAATTTAAAGTGAGAGGGAGTATTTTTAGGGGAATTAATGGCAACGTGTCTTTTATTATAAGAAAAATTTAAAATTTAAACAATCATCAAACGTTTTGATTATGTTACTTCAATTTTAATTTAGGGCACTGTGATGACGTGACCCAATGTTGTGACAGTCTTTGATACAATCCCAATAGAGGGAGTCAATAAACATGCGTGTGGACTAAAAGCATTGTGCATACATTCTGTCTGCGCTGATCCTTCTATTGAGTACCATGTGGCTTTATTTTGACCCTAAGCGAACTCTAGGCCACACTGGGGGAGAATGCCTTACTTTTCTGTTGAAGATCGATCTCTTGGTCTTGGGGGAACATGTGGGGGAGGTACTGGAGAGGATGCTTCCTTAAAGGCATCGGTGCCATTGTCAGAGTGGCTCTTGGAAAGAGGCCTGTAGGTCTGGGTCTTTGCAGCAGGGTGTGACTGCGCACTGTAGGGTGCATTGTACAGGCCTATCATGGTAAAAAAAAGAAAAGAAGAAGCAAATGCCATTTTAAAAGTGCATTGAGTTGTGTGTATCACTCGAAATACCAGTGATTTTGCCAAATTATCATCAGTAAGCATATTCATATTGTATACATTAGGAGGCATATTATTCAGTAATTCATTAAGAATATCAATTTACTAATTATTTATGAATTGACTATTAATTTATTCACACAGGTGTTGATTACAGTAGATCATCATTAATTAT
Source organism: Dinomys branickii (assembly GCA_004027595.1). Classification (NCBI taxonomy): domain Eukaryota; kingdom Metazoa; phylum Chordata; class Mammalia; order Rodentia; family Dinomyidae; genus Dinomys; species Dinomys branickii. Next base: position 77,313 of record PVLD010004682.1, on the reverse strand, counting down.
TTTGGAATTAGTACCAATTCAAACCATTAGTAAGAATAACCGTACAGGAATTCAGCCAATTTTTTCCTGGATTCTGAGACGCTGGATTTGTCAGAGAAGATATTGTGGAACCCATGGCCAAAAGGATTAATTTGGATGGATGGGAGAGATTAGCAGGGAAAGCAGAGAGGAGGAAAAGGGAAAAGAAAGCAAGACATAGAACAGTAGGATATTGGGTTTATAGGAAAGGAAGAGACTAAAACTTGTGGGGCTTTGCCCAGTAATATGTAAATGACTGTCATTTTCCTTCATTAGTTAAAAAAGTATTAAAATTCTGAATTTTCTCCACTTGCAACTTTTGTGCTATGTCTATTTGCATTCATCTCCTTCTGAAGGTCCATGCAAATTTCCATGATAAATGACAAGAAACTGCTTTTGCTTATAGTCTTTGCCTCAGTCCTACAGTTAGACTTTAGCTTCTGAGTTAAGTAAAGGAGGTGAATTTGGTGTATCTGTGACCATTAGGGAAGGTGGACAGGAATATCTTAGTGGATATTACAGAACCAAGACCTAAAACCAGAGGTGTAGTAGCTTGATAGGATTATTTTACTCACTTTTCCTCTATGTGACTTTTGAGATGAGTAGTAGAATCTCTGACAGTTAGAGGCCTAAGTTCAAGGGTCACAGAGGAATAACAGCGTCATACCATTCAGTCACCAGGTTGGCCAGAGGGTCCCTACATCAGGGCTTAGCTGACCATGGAGTGACTGCAGGAATCCTCAGCTGGGGCTAGGCAGGAGAAGGAGGCACTGAGCAACCTCTGCCCCATTTAGGATAAAGCAACGAAGTGGAACATATTTTAGGGATCCTTACTCCAGCCCTAATGCCACTGCATAACATACTAATACCCTTAAATACAAGTGGAAATGCCCAGGATTAAAATGATTAAATTATGCCCATTTGGAATTTTGAATCAGAAAAGTTGTCCAGCCTAATGCTATCTAAAAAAATCTTTCATTAAATGGTTACAAAAACAAGCAAAAGCCTGGACAAGGTCATGAAACACTTTGATTGATTTATTTTGGGGAAATGTATCTGAACGATCTTACACAAGTGTAATCACTCTCTCTGCTGATAACAGAAGATTATTATCTTATTTTGTACTGGGATCCCAATAGGTTCCTTCACACTATCCCTCACACTTCAGTTAAACATTCCTGAAACTGAGAATAAACTAACAGTGGGAAGGGATGAGATAAAACAGTATCAGTTCTCATTCCTTGTGAAAGGATCAATCTATTTGCTGTGCATACTCTGAGAAAAGACAGAAAGCACCCTCCTAGTTATAGGAACTGACAACGTGTAGTCAAACAAAGGGTGATACAAAAGATTGTGTAATTCTTCCCAACATCGCCAAGCACAAAAAAGTCATCGCAAGCAAGGAAAGCCGTCCTACCTGCGTTACATGTGTAAGGAGTACTATACATGTCTGTGTCATCATCTAGAAAATGAAACATAAATATGGTAATACAGATTCTGTAACTGCATCACAAGATAGCAGAACTTCAGAGAAACATCAGAAACTTGCTAGAAGAAGCAAGGCATTTTTCCTAGTTCATAATACCACTTTCTATTTCCAAACACTGCTTCTTGCTGGGCCTCTGCAGAGAAGCTGTTTGTCTTCCTGCTTGCTTTCTTCATAGCATGCAAAGTCAGTCCCTTCTCCTTTGCCCAGGCGGCCATCTCTCCTGGGTCATAATTTTCCTTTAGCAAATACGATCTTCTGCTGATTGCGCTAAACAGACTCAGCCAGACCTATCTGTACTCATGGTCTTAATAAGGAGCAGACAGGGTAGACAGAGGAAGGAGTCTGTTGAAGCAGACAATATACTAATGTAGCTGTGGTAGGAAAGGACAGGGGTAGGCCCAGAACGCCTGGCAGTCCTGCAAGGGCACATCCTAAGAGGCAGTGTGGAGCCAGGGTGGAGCCAGGCAGAGGCACAGACCTGTGACTTGAGGGGAGATATAAGGAGAACTGAGGGATATGGAAAAGAGCGAGGGGGTCATGAAGTCTGTTGGAGTCTTGACATTTTTGTGTGAACAAGATCTATATGAAAGAGGGATAAGCATCATTCCACAAAGACCTGGTCAGAAAGCAGAACAATATACACACCTGGCTTGTGCACCATGTGAATCTGCTTAAACATGGTCTTGTACCAGTCTTTAGGCCGGTCGACTGTCTGCAAAAGAGAATGTCCAAAAGTTACAGAACTGATTTTAGGTCATCACTGTTCTTCAATGTTTTCACGGCTTATATTCAATCTTTTTAATAGCATATTCTTTCACTGATAAAATTTCCAGCTTCTGTGCTATTTTTTGATGGAAATTTTAGTAATTTATCCAGTTATGTTTGCATATAAAATATAAATATAGTACTCCATGTTCCAGTTTAGGCTGAATTAAACCATTTGATGTTATGGTTTTACTTGTGAAAATTATAGCTGTGGCCAGCACTAGAAAATAGACATTAGCACATATAAATCTATATAAAATTCCTTGAATAAAAGTTTAGGGAACTTTTAATAAGGTTTGTGTACTTTCTTTTGGTGATTATTATTATTCTTAAAACTTTTATTGAGTGTTCTATCAAGACATTTTTTCAGTAGGAAGTATTTTTTGTTCAAACTATGCTTTGATCAGCTTAGGTTAAAAGAAATAAATTTGATATACACTGTACTGAGTTACTAAAATATTGAAGATAGTAGAAAATAATCTACAGTCCCAGAGCAATCTAAATATGTAGATATTGATCTACAATTCCTTTCATGGGATAATAAGGTGTACACAACTTTTGCCTTGATAAATTCTGAGGTCTTTGAGAGAGGAGCATCCTTATGGATTCTGGGCTTTGGACATGACAAAAAGATGCAGTGGCAAGACAAAATTAATTCCATCTTGAATCAAGATATGAATCTGGGAAAGTTATGTAAACTTCTTGAGCTTTAACTCTCTCCTTTCTAGATGAAATAATGATGTCTGCATCATAGGGTTATGATGGACACTGAAGGAGACAATATATACAAAAATATGTAGAACAGAGCCTAGAATACAATAAAGGGTCAATGAGCTATTTATAAATAGTAAAGAATCTTAAACATTTCCCAAATATTTGTAGACTGAAACACTGCCTGAATCTAGCTTATTGGATGTACATCTACCCGGGACAGAAGGACACAACACTCTTCTGCTCATCATGGCCGCACTGGGAGGTAACTGTTCAGCTGCGGGAGGCTTCATTCACAGGTCTACCCAGGGGACTCTGACCTGCAGCCTCTCTGCAAGATTCTGCCCCTTGCAGCCTCCATCACTCAGGCCTGTGAGGGGCCTCTCTCCTACCCATGACCAAGCAAAAAGTGTGGAACTACGCATGTGTGAGCCTTTCTTTCCTTTACAAGCAACTGCAAGAACCCCATTCCCTTTGTGAGTTCAGTGCAGTGTGCGTTGTCACTCTGCTTCAGCTTAAGCCCTAAGAAAGCCTCTGCCAAGCTGAACAGGTACACCAGGCACTTATAATATCAAAGGCCCTGGCACCAAAATCCTCCAGCAGCCAGGGCCAATAACATTAAAGGCCACTAGTGCTGAAAGCGTTCAGTGGTTGGGCTCAAGCAGCAGAGAACAAGGAAGAATAATGAAGAATAGCCAAGAGCTGCCACCTCTGGCGGTAGGAAGAGTGCCCACCGCGGCCAGGAGGGCAGCTAACACTGAAGGAGCTGATACCACTGCCAGCCAAACACTAAGAGAGGCATTAACATGAAAACAGCTACACGGAACCCTCGGCTGATTGGCAACATGTTGGTGTGGGGAACTTTCCTGTCAGAAGCCCCCCAAGGATGGACAACAGTGACAGTGTCAGCTGGCTCAAGAACCAGTACACATTTGGTTGCCATCTTCCATGTGGCTAAAGAACTACTCTAGCTAGCAACAAAAGTAGCCATGCACTTTTGCAACTGTGATTAAATATTTTGCTTGGCAAGATCTTTATCTTGGCTCTTTTGGAGCTACTCAGGTGAGAAACTCTGTAACTAGATACAAAGGGTCATCAGAAAGTACGGTGTGCGTTTAAGTACAAAAATTATGTGTCTTTATGGGATGTGATAAAAAATATGGTGAATGTTGCTGCCAAGTGCTATGTAATAGACTCGTAAAAATATTACAGTATTTTTATTACATTATTTTTATTACAGTATTTTTATAATGTTACTTTATTTTATTATATAAATATTACTTGTCCACCTTATTTACCATATCTGGCACTGTTTCACTTTCAGGTCTTTCTAACAGTCAAAATGATTGTAAAAGGTAAATGACCAATTCAGGGCACTGAGGCAGCCAGGACAGTGTAACTAAAGACATTCATGAAAGCATGCTTCCAGAACTTCTTTGGAAAGTGGCAAGGAGTAATGGAATGAGTTATGTTCAAAGCAAGGGTGAGTATTTGGAGGGGGATTAATGGCAATTTGTCTCCTACTGTAATATTTTTATTTAAACACAGCGTTTTTCAGTTAGACTATATAAAATTTCCAGACAATGTCTAGATTTAAAAAATTTGGTAGATCTGCTAGAAAATGTTCTTGTACTTGTTTGACTAAGTGTTGGCTGTAATTTTATACCCTGACTTTTTAGAAATGGGGTAATTGTACTTTTCACCTGGAAAATGAAGGTCTTGTGCTGATTTATTTTGAACTCTGAGAACAGACAATTCTGGCAATTGCCACAAATATAGATTAAAATGAAAGGCTACTTTGTTATGAATCAGCTCTGCCTTCTGAGGGGATTGTTGATTGACTATATAGTCCAAAGATGAGGAGCTGGTAAGGAGTGTGATGAGGAAGCAGGGGTCTAACTACTTTTGTTCATTCAAACAAAATGCAGAACTGTATTCTTTCATTAAAATTTTGTTTTCAGTGCTGGGAATGGATCCCAGGCTATCATGCCTACCAAGCAATTGCTCTACCACTGAGCTACTTCCTCAGCCCACCATGTATTGCTTTCACAAAAGGCTCATTCCTCTTTCATTGAGCTTTATTTTTTTATGGTACTAAAGCAACCAAAACTAAGGTATAACTTTGTGAAAAAATGTGTTCTTCCCATACCTGGACACAGCCAACAATAATAAGAAATCTTACAATGAGTAAATTGTATCACTGTTAATGGCAATGCATTTTATAGACATGGTTTTTTCTTTGCTTGTTGTAGAGCCTGTATCAGGCAGGATCTCACAGTTATGCCACTTGCTAGCTTTATATGGTCAGCACAGAGATGCCAGGAAAGGTCCAGTCAGTTGGCAAAAGAGAGTACGAGACTGGTAGCACAGGAACACTGAGACTCAGCGTCCTTTTCTAAAAGCAGTACCAAAATCATTCAAAGTTCCTTTTATAAATACCACCACAGAGACCATGACACCCAGCACTGAGATTATGGAAAGAGACGCCTATTCAAATTTGAGGAAATTTACTTGGAGATGTGCCCTTTAAAATCATTTTGCATGAAAATAATAACTAGAACTTCACTGTACAGTTATAATGTTGGTGAATAGTCTTCAGTTTTTACATCTGTCCAGTTTATGAGCAATTAAAGCTTTGTACCTATTTGATATGCAGAAATTTCAGAAAAAGAAAACAGACATATTTTCTACATGAAGCATTTAGTGGTTCTGCTCTGCTTTTGACCCCTTACTGGCTTTGAAAATGGCCAAGCAAGTGTTATATTTGAATTACAAGAAAGAAGAAAAGAATCTTACATGTCACATAACAATATTTTAGTTACACAGCCACATGGGATCTGAGCCCTAGCAATTTTGTTGTTTTTAAGAATGGCAGGAAAAGGCTAACACAGATATCTCAGGCTGCATGAGAGAGGGTGATCTGGAACTACTTTCCTTCGCTAAAGGACTCAGAAGTAGTCTATACTGATATTTGCCATTCTGGAGTTTCTGAACTACTTTAAAAATTATGTTGCCTTGGGATATGTTTGTCACTTAAAGTCCTACTATGGCATGGTACATTGAAGTAGTACAGACTTTGGTGTATACAGAAAGCAGAAAGTTAATGTGAAACAATTTGAGTGTGATAATCATTGTTTTCTAAATGGACAAGGAATAAAAACAGCCTTGGAGATTCTTGGCCTGCTATGGCCAAGATGCCTGACTCACATTTATAAACACAGCTATACTTGGGGATGTCCTCTTTAGGACTGCAAAATAGTACATGTGAGTAAGAGAAGAATTTCCACAGACCTGTACCTTCTTTGCAAAGTCTTAAAGGTCTAAGAGCATGATTGTACATAAAAATTGTGGTTCCTTATAAGGAACTTCTGTGTTGCTTATTTTATTTTCTGTTTTATAGAAGTAAAATTAGCATATAATTTTTAGTTTATGTGCTTGCTTATGCATATCTAAGCAGGCTTTTGATATGGCAGTTGAAAAGCAATGTAAAAATTAATATTACTTGATTTTTGTTAATCACTCCCAACATCTCATATTTTTTCTTTAAAAACTAACAAAACAGTTAAAAATTGTATCTTATAGAGAAGAATGCATCTGATTATATAATTTATTGACTTAAAAATATACCCAGAGGTTTCAGATAAAATCTTTCCAGACAGAATCTATAACTAGATAACAAGCAAAGATTTCTCAGTTTGTGTACACACTCTGCAAGACCTATGGCACTATATCTGTTGGTATCCCTAAATTAATACCAAAAAGTTCAATTAAAATTACACCATTTTGAGTCAGAAATTCTAAAAGGAAAACCAATGACAAAACACCATCACCAGAAACATATAATCATCATCAGACTGCGAATATTAGTCACAGCCCCTGAACTTTTCCTGTCACTGAAGTATGACAATTATCAGTTCCAACACAGACTTTAGGACTTTATAATTAGTCATATTCAACATTCCTGCAGTCTAGCGAGTCTAAAACCCAACGCCTGCTGTATCGGTTTACTTTTTGGATTTGACTATAATGCGAATGCTTAGAATAACAAATGTATCTCTCCCTCTTTTTATGTCTCTGGATACAGAACATGTAATTCTTGTATAATAAATGAAAATTCCAGAAGGGAAGAATCCCCCCCACCAGACACACGTGTGCGCACGGGCGCGCACACACACACTTACCCCCCCCACACACACTTTCTCTTCAGTTGGTTTTAATGTCTCCAATCCCACCACCGCTTTTTCCCTGATAGCGTTCCCATTCTTTTCCTCTCTCCATTATTGTCTTTGGCTCCCCAGGTTTGCATTCCAGGGAAGCTGCTCTTGGCAACACCCCAGCCCTTTCTATGGGTACAGCAGGCAAAGCGTCTGCAGTGGTGGGGAGCCCTTCGCGCACCTCCCCTGCAATTCACCTGCAGGGATGCTGTGCCTCTCATCCTGGTGTCCTGTCTTCCTTCTCCGGCTACCGTAGCACAGACCTCTTCAAGAGGACTTGGTCAGCAGCAGCTGCCTGCTATGCTCCCCGCTGCCTGTGCTACTGCTGCGCTCTACCGGAAGGGGCTGCCCAGACACATGAGCGACGCTTTGGCAGAGTTTAAAGACTAAAAAAAAATCCCCAACACTTTCATTTATCATCCCTGGAGAGCTCTCAGCAGGACCAGCTAAAGAGGGCCACTGAAATGTGTTTGTCTTCGGATAGTTTTTCCTCTGCGACATTAACTCCCTTCATCTCACCTCCCAGCTCCCAGTTCACAGCTCTCAATCTCGGTGTGAATACACATTCATTTCAAGAAATACATCGCTGGTTTGTTTGCAATGCACGTGGGAATTTAACGCAGCCCAAGAATTCACAGGTTTTTTCTTTTCTTTTCTTTTCTTTTTTTGATTGTTGTTGTTTCTTGTCTTTTCTCTCTACATCTCTACCACTCCTTGACAAAAGGACAACAAAACAAAAACAAGCCAAACCCAAAAAATTTTACCATTTAACAGAATCACAATTTTCATGGTTTTGATTCAAATGGAGAAAAAGATTGTGCCATTCAGTTCAGTGGAGAGTCCTCTTTCTCTGCTGCACAGCATAATATTCATGAGCACAGCAGTGGCAGCGAGGGCAGCCCTCATTATATAAGGCCCTCGGAATGCACAAAGCCACGCACAATCCACCCTTTGTGGAGCCTGTGTGCAGACCCAGGCAGACGCACATGCTGGCATTTCCTACCGTTCTAATTGCTGTCGGGATTCCAGATTCGTCCACAGGCCCGATTCCTGGGTAATGCGGGGCTTTGATGACTGTCACCCTCTTCTCTTCCTCAGATGATCTGTACAGGGGTATTGAACTGCCTGTGGTGCCGTCCAGAGACTGAGCATGCTGGGAATATGTCTCTGAGGAGTCTGTAGAGAATATTTGGTGAAATATAACATGTTGTGTAGGATCCACAAAGAAAGATAAATTAAAATGCCTCTTGCACATTTATGCCACCTGTAACATAGAGTCCATATTTCTATCACCATGCCTTTTGGCCTATCTACTTTACATCCGGGTCACCTACTGTGGCACTAATAGTTCGTAAACGCAGGTTGTACAGGGCTATAACAATGGAAACCTCTCCACCTCACGAAGAGTGGTGAAGGGAAGAGTGGTACCAGTTGAATCACAGTGCCAGCCACAGTTGCTTAAGCACCCGACAGGTTCTACCTCATCTTTCCCTTCCAGGAATCTTTGGGGCAAGAATCAATTTTAAAGGTGAGGGAGCAGAAGCTAAGAAAATTCTAGTAATTTAGTCTTAGTCCATAATTAACGCTAATATTATTCTTGAGGTACTGAGGGACACCATTAAAGTACTGAAATGTATGTTTAGATAAAAGATAGGGAGTTGAGTGAATAGCAGTGATACTATAAAAGTAAGGTGAAAGCAAAATAACTTAAAAAAATTTACATCCATTCGTACTCTTGGATGTAATGACTTATGGATCAATAAATACTTTTAAATTATTAGTATTAATCGAACATTATTTAAATAGTCTAGATGGCTAAAATACCAAAGCCATTATTGTTTATTCTTGGAGGACAGCAACTGCCCTAAGGATATAAATTAGATGAGATTTGTCAAGTTTCTATGTGCAAGTTGTCTTTATCAACTTCTAAAGTGCTTTGAGAAGCAAGAGAGAACACATATGTGTACTATGTATTCTACCTACTCAGAGTTGAAAGTTCTTTTGAAAGTCAACATATTTGCTGTCCGCCTGGTACAATTATTAACAGAACTTTCTGTTTTTCTGTAATTATCAACATTTTGGTGACCAACAATGACACCTTGTTTATACTATTTATGCCATGCTTTGGTAGATCTGATATTCAGAAAGTTCTTTTGTATAGAAGTGGGAAAGTCTCTGTTTCAAGGTAGGATTTCCTGTCATAACTATATATATGTAGGGATACACATTCACATATATATGACATATGAAGTACACTTTTCCTGAAAAATTTGAATAAGATATTATAAGTACCCATTTAAAAATTAACTCATCTTTGTAAGGATAATTAAAGTTTATTTAAGGTAAAATCCCTTAAAATATGTATAATTGTTATTTCTGTTATTATGGCCACTTTATATTTATTTTGCATCAAAAAATCATTTTCTATACATGTTTGAAAAATGGATGAAGGTAGGAATGAACTGTTTGTATGTCATTGGATATAAAGACATGTCTTTTTCAAGCTACTTCAAATTAAGAGATGAAATATTTGATTCTGATTGACTACTTAATTCTGAAAAATTCTTGAGGTGATAACTATATGCTAGTATTTCTATCAGGCACAAATTTTTTTATCACCTACTATGTGCATAAGTCCCAGCCTAAGCAAACTGTACTGCTTTTCACATGGGCTCATAAAATTGTGTAAATCTATGGGTTAGGTGACAGAAGTTAGCCCTTTATTTACTACTTTCTTATATGGTCTTACCTTTGCAATCTTTTATCTTCAACTAAATACAGTGTTTACCTAGGGCAGAGTCTACTTGTAAATTCTGCTTCTATCACAGCACTGGCCAACTGAAATTTGTTCAGTGTCTATAAGCGGAATTTCTTTCTGTGTAATGCAGTTTATACTTAAAGGGTACCCATTGATGTGATCTTTGATCAAAGTCTATCAATAATCAAACATTTATATTTTTTTGTTTGGTAAGGTGGGGCTGGGAGTGGAGACAAAACTGTTCACTAAGAAAAGCAATGAGATAAAGCATCACACTTCGATGGTTACCTTGGGAAATGTTACAATGAGAATAATTTAGAGTTTTATTTTCATGTGTGATCATAATTCATAATTCCACTATAAAAAATCTAGATACAGTGGTACTATAATATAGAACTATGGACTGATTGTTAGAGGGAAAGTTTTTGGCACAAGGAAGTCATACTTTCTTATACTCTAAAATATCACTACAAGATTCATAGATGACTCCCAAGAGTAGTATTAGAGGAGACACAAGTATATTTAGACTTTTCCTTAATGAGTCCCTAGACTTTAGAGAGGTTTTTGTGACCTCAGACACTGAGTTCTACCCAGTGCATGCTGGACGTTGACATGAAAAGTTCTTCAGCAAACTAGGGGCTTCATATTCTTTCCATGCAGGGTCATGCTGGGAAGGCAGAAAGGGTGAAGCTCTGCATTCTAGTTACCGTCTGCTTGGATTTGTGGTGGCCAGGGGATGGGTCTTCTCCTTCCCTGAGAAGCACATGGAGACCTGCTCTCCTTGCCTTCCTCTCTGTTTCTGGAAGCTTTCTAGTTGCTTTATAGCATGGAAAATTTTCATTCACACTTTTCATGTTGGTTCTATTAATGTTGTTCTAAAACGTGTTTGGGGTTTCTAAAATTGCATTTTTAAAAACTAAGAAATATTTATTACCCTATTTTCTAAAATATGCTGATATATTTTGCCACATAAGAATGTTTTTGTCTTCATATGATCCAGCATTTTTTTCCAGGAGGCTTCAAAGAGTTCATGACCCACAAAATGATATGCTTAATTTTTCAAAAATTAAAATGTTCATCTGTTCATCTGTTCACTTTTCCCACGGGAAAGCTATACCTCCTATCTAATTCTCAATACCCAAAGGGTGAAAACTTATCTCTGTAAAATTATGGAATCATCACTGAAGTTTAAGTTTCTCTTGTTTGGCTTCCTTGACTGACAGCCTTAAGGCCCCACTTTTATCACTCTGTGAGCCAATACAATACTTAACTGCTTAGCCACTGTGTGAGACAGTCTGCCCTTGTTAGGCAGTAAAGCTGTGAAAACAATCCTTCCTCCTATGTGTAACAAAATCTACAGTGAAGCACTTTCACAAAAGACTAAGTAAACTTAATGGAAAATATTAATGTTAATTAATATTCTTTGGGTACTGTAGACGCTCTTCTCCCTAACTGGGTATCATACTTTTCTTTTCACCCTACATCTCCAACACAGAATAGACACCCCCAGGCTGAGACACAGGTGGAGTCATTGTCTCTGCATAGCTGGGTGTCTCCCTTCTGCAGGTCAACTCCTCTGCCCCAGTTCCTCCCTAGGAAGGGTAATCAAATAATGGGGTGTCAAGAGCTCTTGCTTCACTTTGGTGTCTTATATTTCTCTCAGGTGGTTTGCATTGTCGTGAGAATCATGGTGACCAAATTACTTACCAAGAGATCTGCCATGCTGCATGATAAGGCTGGAGTTGAGGGATCCTGGGAGAGAGTATGCTGAAGGGGAAAACGGCCTTTGGTAGTAACTCATTGGGCTCACAGCACCACCAGAGTTTCCATTCACTGTTACCTGGCTCTGAGAAAAGTGCAGAGGCATCCCGTTATAGCACACAGTTCGCTGTCAGCATCACCCCTTGTGGTGACAATAAAAGTCCTCCAATCACAAGACAGTAATCAATGGCGAAGTTTTTATTTTAAAAACTGATGTTAGAGGAGCAGGGTATATGTTTTCAGTGTCTTCTCTCTCTATTTCTGAAAATAATTTTTTCATACATCTGAGGGCAGTGGAGGAGCTTAGGAAGGATGGAAGCAGTTGGCCAATGGGCATGCCACTCTGCCAACAGAGGTGCCCAATGGTACCAGTAAAACTCACCGCCAAATAAACGTGGAGGGCAAACGTGCTCTTGAGATCATGACTTAAGTAGTCAGATCACTGTCCACTACTTTACATGCATGATAGGAGATGAACGCTGCCTAGCATGAAGAAAGGAGCTGGTTCTCAGACTTAGGGACTTTTTCTACTGAATGGATGCTTGAAGCAGGGTGACTGGCCTAAGGAGCACAAATCACTGGACTTACATATCATAGAGAAGCTAGAAGAGGCACACAGCTGCTAAAGTATCATGAGAAAGATGTGACAAAACATTGACTTTTTCAACCTCATTTAGTACTCTAATTTCTTAATAATTTTTGTTTTATATATGTGTGTTTTACATCACCAGTGCTATTTCAAGTTTCCTCTTGGAGAGAGTGATGTATATATACTTCTTTAATAATTTTTATAACATGCAACCTGGTACTAATGATACAGTGGATATTCATGGTGGATACTGATTTTCACACATCTAACTGAATTTGAGCAACTTACAGAAGTTGAGCTTTTGATTATCTAGTACAGCACAACAGTCGGCATTATGGCAATTACATAAATGCATGCAAAGGAGACAAAACCTTAGTAAGAACATTCAGTTAAAATTCTCTCAGAACACATGCACATAAAGACCCATAATTTGTGAACTTATTCTGTTTGTTTTGAAATGAAATAAGGTTCTATTAAATAAGCTTGAACCAGATCAGTAACTGCATACATATATCCATGCTTTGACTTTGAAATGAGTTGTTTCAAATGACCTAAAATAAATCTAATTTCATTACTTTATAGCCATAGGTTCTAAAATCAATATACATCTCTTTACAAGAATTTTACTTATGAAATACTTTCTTTAAACTCATAGAAAACTTGCTTGTATATTATAGCCAACTATATTTTGAGGAATCTTCTAGCTGAAGAGAACTGGATAATCAAATGACTGTGAGGCACAGTCCTGATCAAGTGCTTCAGAGCCTTTGTGTACTCTGATGACTGATTTGAGGATGTTTTTATCTCTTTGCCTAAATGAAGTTGGGGGGACCTTTATAACATAATCTTAATGTTATTATTATAATAATGTTAAAAGTAGAAGAATCATTTATTTAAAGATCACCAGGTTGCTAAGACCTGAAATAGTGCAGATTTCTTGAATTTTGGAATATTTATATATAAATGTATGTATATATGTGCACACATATAATGAAATATCTTGGGAATGGGCCTCACGGCTAAATGTGAAATTCATTTATATTTTATATACACCCTATACACATAGCCTGAAGAAAATCTTATGCACCTGATTTTTATTACAGCTCATCACATGAGGTCAGGTGTGAAATTTTCCATTTACGAAGTCATGTCGATGTTCAAAAAATTTCATTTTCTGAAGCATTTGGATTTTGAATTCTTGGGCTAAGGGATAGTAAACTTAGGAAACTGGCTCTGAATTCTATTTTGATGGTTTCAGTACTGATTACATATTTTTAAAAATGCGAAAAGTGTTGTATTTGTACAACTCATTAGGATTTTACTAACTAAATAATACCATTGGAATTTTAGGAAATATTTTATAATGAACTATTATCTTATGGAGGATCTACATGTAATAAACCGATAACTAGAATTAATTTGTTATAAGGGCTTCTGATTAGTATACACAAAACTATACACATAACTGAAAATCACAGAGAGAATCCAATGAACATCCCAAAGACATCCAAAAGAGAAAACTGAAAAGACTGGTATAAATATTAATATATTTTCACTGCTTTGTATTTGTTTTTGCTGAAGGTTCTGATAGCATTTCTTAAGTGTTTAAAAGTTAATAACCATTTAAAGCACAGCAGGACAAGGCAGGGACCTATCCCTGTTGAGTACTTAGTACCGGGGGCTGTGTGTCATCTATGGCAAAGAAAAGGATTTTGGTGGTATTAGTTGTGCAAAATGTTTTAGCTGGGATAATTGTACTGCTGATATCTATTGGCTTATTGAAAGGAACAGTTAATGCTTAAATTATTTCAGATTAATTTTGCATGCTTGTGTCTGGTAATCTGACCAACTAATTTGAGGACAACAATATGCTGTATAACAACTATTGTTGAATTTCTACCATCTTGTTTAGTGAAGCTCTGTATCATTTCTAATGTTTTTTAAATCATTTTTTATTCTCTTTAATTGTTTGATCAACGTTGCATTCTTACATCTGGTAATCTGAGCAACTTTGTTAAAGATAACAATATGTAGTATATGAATAATTGTTAATTCCTATCATCTTGTTTTGAAATCTTGTATCATTGTTATTGTTTTTGTGTTGTTTTGATTTTGTCTTTGTTGTTATTTTTTTCTCTTTAATATAAAAAAGGAAAAATATTTTTCTTTTATGAAAGGGTCTATTAGGAGTTTTTTTAAATGTGAATTTTTGAGTGTTTGTAATATGATTGAAGTTAATAAATTGTTATTTATAAAAAAGAAGAAAATGTTTTATACCCAGCCATTGGATGAATATTAAGCCAATCACAAAAGTACCTTTTACTTCCTTTTGTTGCCATGTAGTTAAGAATAGCTGACCTATTACAACATTACTGTGTGCATGAAAATTGTCTTTGATAGAATATAGCAACTGTGTAGCACAAATGAAATATTGTTTATGATAATGCTTATTTGGAACTTTACCATACTATCAATTTCAGGAAAATAATTCCTGTTTTTATCCAGAGTTATTTGCCTTTCTTTTTATTTATTTTAAAGAGAGTAGCAAATGAGAAAAAAGAAGAACAATAGCAGCATACCAACCTCACAAACATAAACGAAACAAAGCAAGAACACCGAAAGTGATACAGGGTTTCAAGACAAAATGATAGGAATTAACGGTGGTTGCTCTATTCTTTGCCTTTCAAATGGATGCCGCTCCTGCTACACTACATGCAAATGAAAATTTGTGCCATAATACTTTAAAGTATTTTAGCAATTCATAAGTCATTTCCTAGGGAATGCTTAAGATTTAGACATACCCTAATAATGTAATATGCATGAAAATGTTTACATATTGCTACAAATGGATGACATATTACTGATACAGGAAATAAAAATATAATACATTTCTATAGTGGAATGGTTCAGGAAGAATAACTACAACTGAATCATAAGGCTACTTTCTGTAGCACAGATTAAGGGCATTTGTATCATTCACTCTTGTAGGATAGTGAACTTCGAAAGACACAGCTGGAATGAAGAAAGAGCGAGAAGAATTAGCATGATGCAGTCAGCAATCACTTAGGTGAGGAGCACAGGACACGTGAACCCATTCGGAACACTGTTATCTGTAAGTTATTAATGCACGGTTAAAAAACAGGAAACATTTTAGACTTTTTCTGTAATCTAACCATAATAATTTATGATACATACTTATTTAAATTTCTGAGATAACTTCTTATTAAGGCAAATCACTGTATAATTCAGTAACTGTAGCAACACACTAAACCATTCTGGAATAACTGTAAGTAACTGTAAAATGAATGAAGAGACTATAAGCAAATTTTTAGTGCAAAGTAGGATTACTAGGAATGACTGCACTGCATTTCCCTGGCAGATGGTATAGAATCCGCTTACTCATCAACACCTAGGCAGATACAAGTGCTCGGCTGCAAAACAAGATGGCAGAGAAGAAATTAATCCTTTTCAAAAAATGCTGGAGGCAAAGGAATGAAGAATAATTACATGAGTGGCAGCAGGGGTGGTTAAGATGGTGCCATCTGTCACGGCAGACCTCTGACCCCAGGTTGGGGAAGGTGTCCCAGAGCAGTCAGTGGTGTCAGAGCTACCCATCTGCAGCTCAGCCAGAATGGCTGTGGAGGACTCGCTCTCGGAGTGGGAGGAGTCTGTCCTGAGAGAACCCGTGTCGTGGCTGTGGATAAGGCGTTCAGGAGCTGGGGTGGGGTATTTACATACACAGTGCGGAAAGCTCTGAGGATTATACAGGCATGAAGGCCCCAGATCATCAGGTGTTGATGCTGGGCTAGAGACACTGCCTGGCGAGAAAATGCTTTGGTTAAATGGGATCGCAGGAGAAGGGCGCGAAGAAGAAGCTTCTGATGTAGTTTGTCTGTGTGTCTGTGAAGAATTTACCTCCAATACATTGGCAATGAAGTGCTGAGTTCCATGCTGAGATTGAGGAAAAAATAATAAGAAAAGATATAAATTATCCAGGTAACAAAACACATTTCTGGGTTTGCAATATGTCAGACAAGGAAAAACCTGGGTTTTATTTGCAAGCACTTTGAGGAAACACATTCACAGATTAGGCAGCAAGCAGAGAGCACAGAAAAAAATGTGAAAACGCAAAGAAAATGAATCCAGTTAGTGTTTTCTGGGAACAAGATCAGTTTTCACACAGCACTTCAATGTAAGTTTGAGTAGGGACGCAAGAAGGTTGACCTAATGGAATTTCTTCCTTCAGAGTTTTAGATTTTGTCCTAGTGACAGTGAAATGCTATCAGATTATCTGCTGGTTGAAAGATTAGTTTGATTTTCCCAAGAAACACCTTGTAGCATCGTTCTTCCTGTCCCCTCCACACCATCAAAATGTCTCCAAATTATTAGTCGATTTTGCTTCATTTTGCCCTCCCCCGACTTATGGATTTAAGTATTGGTCAAACTAAAATCAACTTAGTGGAGAGTTATTTTCTTTCCTTCCCACTCAATGAATCTGTTCCTTGATTTCACTACAAAAATACTAAAAGAAATGAAATTTAATATATTGTAGCAATGTAAAGGGGGGGATCCTATGTGTGAAATAAAACCAGCCAATGGTAATGGTTAGAAAGTACTCTAGTTGGTTAGAACTACTGTTGTACTACATTTTAGGTAAAGGAGAAAGAAACTGCAGGAAAAACAAAAGGTTTTAAAATGTTTCCCACCCCCACCCCCACCCCACAGCTGTATATAACCCAAGAGGCTAAGCGCGCCAGAGAGACTGCTGGCAGCCACAGGAAAAATGACGGCATGTTATGTCTTCGCAGCTATCTGCTATAACCTTGAGAGAATATGATCGTAGATGTCAACTCTGATGATAAGCCTCAAGCTCGAATGAGTGAATGAATGAGTGTATAAATGAATGAAACTCTGAAGCATTTTCCCTCTTTATTCTTCCTGCATTCCAGAACAGTTTCTGGTGTTTGAGATAGTCTCAGTTAAAATGGCTAGAAATATTGTGAGATATTAGTGCAAAGATGGTGAATAATTTAGCAAAAATGTATAAACTTAGAAATATTGCCTAGTAAAGATTCAAGTGGTGCCATTTGGTGTTCCTGGCCAGTACGATTTTCATAACAGTTCATGTCATACAGCCTGTTGGTCTCATGAAAGTCATCATTAATTTCTCTTTTTACCCAGACTTTTGAGTACTTTAAAAATTCATATAAAAAGGTCTCTTTGGGTCATAGATCCCTTAGAAGTATGTTGAAAGTTATTGATTCTTAGGAAAAAAGCACAAATGCACAGGCACATAAAATTCTGCTTAAACTTCAGGGTTTCACAGACAACCTAAAGTGCATCCTTGATCTGAGGTTAAGAATACCAGCACTAGATAAAAGATAGATTTCCTGTTCTATTTTTACTTCATTAGCTTTTTTTGTTGTTGTTTAACCGTGATCATTTTAGGTATGATACATTTTCTTTTACTATTTGTATCTTTACAATCTCTAGAATTAACTGACAGAAATATTAGTAACCCAGACCTAAAATATTTTAATGTGAACACATTCTTTATGTTAGTAAATATTTATAACAGTTGCAGGTTTTATGGGAGGTAGAGCTACAATATTATAAAACTATAATAATTATAGTTTAGTACATTAAAATTTTGCCTCTAGCCTGAGTGGAATTCACATATAAACAATCTTTGGATAGTATTAGTGGAATGTCTCATCATAATGGAGTTTCACTCTCATAGTTTCTATATAAAATGGATTTTTTGAGCTTTGTTTATGCTAAGTGAAAATTCTGTCAAATGATATCAATCATAATACAGATTTGAAATATCTGCTCGTGTGCTTTTCCCTTTAAAATTAGAAGTACAGATCCTTTTTCGACTACAGACTTGGGCTCCCTTTACTTGGCCCTCATCTCCACAGTCATGAAAACCCTCAAGACACTGGAAGACAGGGAGCTACCTCATGTATGATTCCTCCCGAGAACTGGAGAAGAGAGGCAAAACAAGAAAAAAACAAAACAAAATGCATGAAAAAGAGAAGGGAGAATAACTTTTTCACTTGACAAATATCTAGAGTGGTTTTATATAAAAATCAGGCTTTACCTCCCATCTGCAGTTCTCCTGTGATGGTCTCCCTGCTTTCGGACAGCTTTTTCTAAGAGGCTGGGGCAAAGGGCCCAGCAGTTGCATCGATACTGAGAAACATAGTTTTATGGTCCCAGAAGACTAGATAGGAGGAGAAATAGCAGAACTAGTCTTGGGCCAAATAGGTCCTCCCTCCAGCCTGGGACTTTCAGTTACATAACTGAAAGTTATGTAGGTGTCCAAGGTATGTTAGGTATCCAAAGGTATGCTAGGTATCCAAATGGAAGAAACTAGTATGTCATAGAAATTCACATATAACTTGAAATAGGGAGAGAGATCAAACTAAGAGAGAAGAGATACAGACTGACTGTAGCACCTAAGACTGACTTGGCAGTTTACTGAAGGCCTGCCTACTATAGTGCTTGTATTTCAATGATACAAGATCATCCTATAGTCTCCTAATAAAAATCCTTTCAACATGCAATTTTGACAGCCACACAGTCCCTACCATAGTTCATGGTGACAGGGGATCCAAAACAGGGAGACACTACATCAAGCTTCTTATATGCATTGTCGTATTTGAACGTCATAGTAACTCTCTGAGAATAAATGTTATTAGTCCTGTACTATACATGAAGAAACTGAGGCTCAAGGAGGGTGAATAACAGATGAAGCCTAGTCTGTTAGCAACACCATGAAAGCATTGTTATCCAGGTGTCCTATTCATGGTCTTCCTCAATCTCACTCCCAGAAAGTTGCCCTGCCTGCTACGAAGTCAAGGTTAAGCGTGCAAATCGTGCCTTACCCTCGCCCTGTCAGCAGCAGTTGCACAGTTAGCCACCTCATCTGCTCCGTGGGATTTCCTCCCTTGGCTCTTGGCATGCTGCGTTTTCCTAGATTTCTTCCTCCCTCTGAGCACAATCTTTTTAGCCTTTCTGGCTGTTTCTTCCTTTAATGTTAAGATGTGCTTGAGCTCAGTTCTCAGGCTTTCTCTTTTCTCCATTCTCAGCCTCATGGCTAAAAAATCATACAGAAGCTGATGATTTTACCTCCAACCTAGACCTTCCCCTCGGACAAGAAACTCTCCACCAACTGGACGCTCTGTCTTCCTTGTGGACATCTAACAGACATCTTAAACTCACCAGTCCCAGTGGTACCTCTGATGTTTCCCCAGCTTGTCCCACCCACAGCTGTTAGGGCTCAGTGGATCGCAGTTTGATCCTTCCCACTGGAGGCAACCTCCTTCTCCTTCATGCATCCCCCATGGGATCTGCCAGGAAGTCGCACTGGCTTGACTTTCAAACTACATCCACAGATTTGGATGTCTCACCATCATCTCCATCATTTCTGCCCTACTTCAGGCAACAATTACTCTTTATCTAAGTTACTGCTATTGTTTTTGAGCTGTGTTGCCCGCCCTCCTCCTTGCCCCATTCTAGTGAGAACTCAGTGGTTTGGTTAGAAGGTAAAAATCAAGTAATAGTGGCACAAGCTTAACTATCATATGGCTTCTCTTACATGAGACTCCCAAAATATCAGTAAAATAAAAAGTAAGACAAACGATAGATAATTAGAAACAGATATTGATCTTTTCAAAGAGGAATATGACCAAGAGATGTAGGAGGAGTAGAAGAGGATAAAATAACCCACTTAGGCCAAAGGTTGCAATTTTTCAAGTTTAGCATGAAATTCACATTACCTAGAAAAATATGAGGAACAAGAATTTGAAGAGAAAAATTTTTATGTTCCTTTCTTATGTGCTGTTCCAACAAATGGAAACTAGGCATTAAGGATTAAGATACATTATGTATATATCCCAGCTCCTCACAATGAATTGTAATCATTATGTACAGCTGACATGTACTAATACAAATAAAAATTGAAAATTATATAACATTAGAGAAAATAATGGCTGTCTCAAAGTCCTTCAGTGATTCTCATTTTTATTGAGTGAAAATGTCAACATCCTGCACTGATGTACAAGGACGTCTGTCATCTGGCTTCTGGTCCTTCTGCTTCCCTTTCCTGTTACTCTGCGCTTCACTTCCTCTCCACCTCGGGGTTCCTTGCCAGTCCTTGAACCATCCAGCACGTTTTGGCCTGAAAGCTCTGACACCAGCTGTTCCCTTTTCCCGGGCTCTTCTTCTAACTTTCAAAGCTGTCCTGTTTTCACTGAGGTCTATTTTACCATCCTGGTGAACAGGCCATGTGCCCCCCACATCTCCACTTAGTTATGTTTCCATAGTCCCTTCCTCATGTGCATATTTTGCTTAAGTGTTTATTCATGTACACCCCAATATACATGATTTTAAGCATTGATGGCTTCAAATCTATCTCTGTAACTAGAACTTTGACACCTAGTAGGTGGCCAAATAAATATTTGTAGAGGGAAAAATTGACAGAATCTTAACTCTTAACTTTCACATGGTGTTAACATTCTGGTGATTGTGTAACTGTGCTACCTCTGGTGAGCCTGGAGAGTGACAACACCCCAGAAAAGGATTATCACACTTTTGGATTCTTTCTTTTTGCACAAAGCTCTGACTCTAATTCCCAGCCCCATAAAACAAAACAAAACAAAAACTTTTGTTTTAAAATATAATAAAATCATCTTGACATTATTTTGTGAAGAAGCCAAGAAAAGGAACACATTTCTCTGCTAAAGAGACAGTAAATAGCAGCAGAATATTGCACTGAGAGAATTTTATATATGTAGAAATATTTACTTCCTCAAAGTCTGGGTAAGAGAGGCTGATTGATATATTTTCTGAAGTGACAAACTGATCATATTTCTGTGAAAATTAATGCTGTACTACAGAGGATTAACACTGCTTGAAATTAAGATAAATGTTTCCTGCTAAAATAAGTTATAATTGATGATTATTTTAAAAGATTTTGTGCATTTAAATAAACTAAATCCAACTGTCAAAAGATCTGATATGAACAATATCACTTTGAAACTTAAAAATACTTTACATGTTGAAGTGATTTTCACTGTCTCAAGTGATTCTTCTTTGTTTTTATTTTTCTTTCAGTACTGGGTGTGAAACTCAAGACCTTGAGCTTGCCAGGCAGACGCCTATGCCACTGAGCTATATCCCCAGCTGAAGTGAAAACCTGGTCCATCAGTTAATTTTTTTATACTGGGAATCAAACTCACGACCTCACACTTACCAGGCAGGTACTGCACCACTCTGCTAAATCTCTGGTGCATCAGAGATTCTTAATAAATATCTGGAAGGGAGAAACATGATTTCTAGGTAAAAGATCTGCACGTGTGCATGCTCATGTGTGTGTGTGTGTGTGCGTGCATATGCTTGTGTGTGTTTAAAAATGCCCAGATGTTTACTTATTATTTTATTTAGGATCTAAATCATATGGCAGTTTCTTTCTCCTTTCCTTTCCGTCTCTACAGTACACATGAAAGAGAAGACTGGAAAGTGTAATGTATCACCCGGTGCTCTGAGGACTGAGAGGTCGCAGCAACTGCAGACTTTTGTCTCTCTTGCTGAAGAGGTATCTTTGTAGTCTCTGGAGAAAGCTCAGGTAGCTGTTTGTGGCTTTCAGGCTCCTGTCCTGAAAGGGGAGCTATCTGAATGGAGAGAGATGCTGTGTGTGTCTCAGGTACTGGGTTAGGGGGTGATGAGCAAGGCTTTTTGAGAAAGGAAGGAAGTTCAACAGGGTTAGAGAAGTGTGGAGTGTGAACGTGAATGGTGCTTCCCACATCCTGGTTATGTGTTAGTTCCAAGGTAGAAATTCTCTGACTTTGAGAACCTTGCATGTAGTTCTCTTGTAGAAATGGG
Organism: Dinomys branickii; assembly: GCA_004027595.1. Classification (NCBI taxonomy): domain Eukaryota; kingdom Metazoa; phylum Chordata; class Mammalia; order Rodentia; family Dinomyidae; genus Dinomys; species Dinomys branickii. Next base: position 55,120 of record PVLD010004682.1, on the reverse strand, counting down.
GCATTGATGTCAGCAAATGGTGCAGGACTTGTGCTGGAAGCTCCTGGCACTGGGCTAGTAATTTTTTGTGTATATGACATAGTTGTATTGGATTCTTCAGAGTATATAACTGTCGGTTTAGAATCGTCATTAAAATGCATAGTTCCCGAAAGAAGCTTTTTGTTAGTAAAAAACTCTGTAGAGAAGGGAGTTGGTGTGTTTGTTCCTAGTGAGTCTAAAATGTCACCCTGTGTGTGATTGGTTATCAAGGGGCTAGGAAAGCTCTCTTTCCTGGCTGGGGGAAGGGGTGCCTACGTGGCCAAGAGCATCCAGGAAAAGAAATTATGTTGAAGGGAAAACAGAGAGAAAGTTACAGTTAGTCATAAAAGCAACCAGTGTCTGTCCTGCTCTTAAAGGTAAAGCTATATTATATCTTCTTATGCTATGCGTTTTGTTGGCTGAATTGAATAATCATTTTCACTCCCATTAGAATGGGTTTTAATTTACTATCAAGAGTTGCCTGAGGGGAAAATAATTTTTTGCTTTTAAAGAGTAAATTATAAAGTTTGCCTTCACCTACATCCTGAGAGTTATATTACAAACAAATACAATCTCTTGGCTTATTTTTAGACATTGAGGTCTATGGTTTATTTAACCACATTGTTGTATAGTATTCTTCATGCTTGTGACACAGTTTTACTCCTATCTAAAAAAGAGTCCCTTTAATGAACACAGTGACAATTACATAACTGCATTCATTAAATGCATAATGTATTGCTGACCTTATACCTTTGAAATCCAAAACATCTGTAGTAAGCTTTTAAGAATTAGAATGCATCTTAAACATTATGTTAGAATGACCTATTTTTTGAGCTTATTTAGAGAAAAACAATCTAAAACCAAGCACTGCTCATAAAACACCTGTTTTAAACTTAAAATTTATTCTCCATGTTGTAAATGCAAGTCTAGCAACAAAGAAAATACAAAAGCAAAAACATATTAAACATAAAAGAATAGGAAAAGTGATTTCTTTTTTTTTTTTTTTTTTTTTTTTTTGCGGTACTGGGGATCAAACTCAGGACTCTGCACTTGCTAGGCAAGCGCTTATTCCACTGAGCTATATCCCCAGCCCGGAAAAGTGATTTCTAAGAAGGCTTCTTCCAAAGCCATGGTCTAGTAACAGCGTTTTCAAAGAACAGACAAGAGCATGCAGGGTTACCTGAGTTGGAGATTGTTTTTCTTGTAGGTTTGGTCGAACACTTCTGAACCCTTTTGCTGCAAGAGAGGAATATGTAGCGTCTCCGTTCAGTGTCTCTCGTATTCGCTCACTGTAAGATCTCCAAGCTTTCATGGAGAAAACAAATTGGATACAAAAATATCTACATTCACTCAAACACTTTTTAAAAGAAAATGTATTTCTGTTTTGAAGATCAAACTGCTTTTACTAGAATTTTAATTTACTATGCATATTAGCAGGTCATTTAAGTTTAATGTGAGCACAGAAACGTGGCTACACACGTGTCAAAAAATCCTCACAACAAATTTAATAGTTATGCAGAGTATCTTTCCTGTACCTGAGTCTGGTGACTGAGAATCACGCCCTGAAAGAAAAAAAAATGCATTGATATTAATCCTAGGATGAAATAAATGAACAATTCAGCAAAAATACTTGGCAAAGAACCACATACATTATTTTTGCAGACATTATCTCAGTTCTAAAACTCTGGGTACATTAAATATAGTAACGAAAAGTTTGTGCATTAATTTTAACTTCAATGGGAATATTATCTATTTAAAAATAGCTATAGTATATAATTAACACATATATCAAACATTAATTTTTCTTCTTCATAATATTGCAGCCATATAATTTTAAGCTTATTGTTTCCCAAGATGGATACATGAATTTCTGAATGTCAAATTAAAGGATCATAAGGGATCTGGTTTGTAAACTCTGGTTACTTTTCATAGTGTTAAATCACCAGATCATTAGCTGCTAAAAACCCTGCTATTACTGACTATGTTTAACTCCTGTGTCAGACAGAGAAGAATCTTCTATAATATATATATATATTTTTTTTTTTACTTTAAAAATTGGCAAATGTAACTACCACATTATTTGACATTTTCTAGACTGCTTTCTTCCTATTATCATTTAAAAGTGTCTTTTTATTCAAATATGAGAGAGCTGTTACAATGTACTCCATTGTTGTTCAGCTTACAAGCTGTGAAAATGAATTTCAGTAGTAATAAATAGCTTCTGATAATGCCGATGGAAATTGGCTCAATCACATACATACATATTATTATCAATTCTATTGGAATTACACATTCAAGAAACTTTCAAATGCACACCTGAGGTAATTAAATATACATGCTGAGATATCATCTTCTTCTATTAGAGCATATGGTCATCTTCACTTAGATGCACAAAGCCTTGACCTTGGAAAGGATCCTAAGGGGTCAGTTAGTTTAATCTGCAGTCCAGTGTTTGGATTTCTTCTACATTACATGTTCCTTAGGACCATTATTAAATTGATGTTATTTCAGTGACTCTTTGTTTTCCTTTTAATGTTTTGGAAATGATTATTTTGAAATCTAAACACATGAATTTGGAATGACAAAAATGGACTGAGAAATGCAAGTGTTTGATTTTTAGATAAAATATTTGAGACAAGTCTTTCCTCCAAATGAAAGGAAGAAAAATAAATGTAACTGAGCTACAAGTACCTTCAAATGACTCCAAGCCAAAGGAACTAGACAAGACTGATAAATTCTCATTTTGTAGGATATCTGATAACTTATCTCAAACAAAGGAAAATTGGAGTAAAAAATGGGTACACACAGTAAAAGTAACTCAAGAATTATACATGAAAAGTTTACTAGACCCTCCTTCTAGGATTTGATGGAGGCTGAACTGATTGAAAGGCATCATTCATTTCATTTAAATGATGATGAAGACCCTATAAAGTAAACAAACATAGCTTAGCAATACAGAACAATCTTCAAAATTCTGCTTTGAGTAACTCAGGGAGAGAGTATTATTAACCACTAGAGTGACACACCCTGGAGAAAGAACAAATCTGGGGACTCAGGCAAAGGGCAAAACAATGGAAACAGCAATCAATAATAGTTACAATTTATATTATATGCTTGAGAGTAGAGAATTTATTTTACTCTTGATTTGCAAAGCCTGAGATTTAAAAAAAAAAAAAAAGATGTGTGCTGGGTATAGAGGAAACAGGGCCAAAATGTCTGAAGCAGGAAGGGTGTGGATGTCACTGGGAAGAAGGAGGTCTAATGAGCTGGAATAAACTTCTTTCAACAGATAGTGTGCAGAGGGCCGGCTGCTTCTTCACACTGGTGACACCCTGGGGATTGTGATAGCAGACTCAGAGGGCCGCCCTTCTGGACTCAGCAGTAGGCTCAGGTATGCTCAGGAAACATGAGATATTAACAATGCTGAGCTTGGCTCCGAGGCCTTTCCTAATAGGGTGGACAAGATTGTTGAACTAAGAGAAAGGAGAGAAAAGAAAAGTGGCCATGGAGTAAAACTTCAGGATGAAGCAGTACGTCAATGAAGCTTATGTTGGTAATCTGTCTTTATAGCAATTGTTTCTTGAAAAATATTGCAGTGAATTTTTAAATTTCTTTAAAATAAAACCAACTATAGACAGAGTGCTTGAAACACCTTTGATTTACTATTTTATTACAGTCTTCAGAAGTACTGGAAGATAAATACTTCCCACAGGAATACCATTCCCTATTGCCCTATTTTTATTTTATCTTGGCAAGGGAGGTTTCAGGAAAGGAGGATGCATCTGACTTGAAGAAGGGAACAGAAAGTATCCTGGGGCTATATATCAAGTAAAGAGGATATAGGTTACAAAAAATAAAAACTTGAGTGGTAAATGGTTTGGCAAATGCATGGGGAAAATAGTTTTGCCCAAATCTTGAGCATTATTGATCATTTACTTATAAAAGAAACAGCTAAGATTCTAAGGATCACAGTCATTAATTCCTAGTGCTCTTTAGTAGACTTCATTCTTTATCTGAAATTTTAAGAGTGAAAAGATGAGATAGGTTTATCATTCCTCCATCTGGCATCTGAGGAGCTTGGGAGAGCTGGAAACTGTTGCTGTTCTATATGGGTAGAAGGCACATACCCTACTGTTTAAGATGTTTCTGGTGTGGGCTTAGGTGTTGGCCTGTATGCTTTTGAAGATCCTCCCCAGTGTTATGATTCTAACATTATGGTTTTTATGTGGTGATGTTGGGAATACCCAACTGCTACAGCATAATCTCTTTTTTTTTTTTTTTTTTCTGGGACCGGGGATCGAACTCAGGGCCTTAGTGCTTAGCGGCAAGCACTTACCCCACTGAGCTGTACCTCCAGCCCATACAGCATAATCTCTACACTCAGGTTTTATTTAAGTTCCTTTTAACTGATACACTATATTGACATTACTGCTTGCATTTTTCTTGGAATGATAATTTTTATTTTTTATAACTTGCTTCTCTAAAGGGCTTAAGTGCTCTCTCAGGTTATTTTAAACATATTAATTACATTCAAATCAACTAATTGAGTGCCTACTGTGTTTCTAAGTAGCATGAGAAGCCTTTTCATTAATTTTCTTTATTTATTCTCCCCATTTAATTTTGACAAATTTTTTTGAGTTTGGGGAATGATGAAGTTCTCAGAGAGGCAGGAAAATGATCAATCATGTTTATTTCTTAAGGAAGGTACGAATGTTATCTCAGACTTTCAAATGTACTTGGTGAAATGAAATGTACTTTGATGGTTTTTCTATGGCCTTTGATGTGGTTTAAGCCTAGCAAAGGTTTAAAACGTCAGTGTGTGCTATGATGAATTATCAGTGGGATTTCATGTCTTGTAAAAGAAAAAGAGACAACAGACTGACATAAGGGACAGACACGCCTGCCTAGCAAGCACAGGGTCCTGAGTTAGATCCCCAGTACCGCAAAAAAAAAAAAAAAAAAAAAAAAAAGGGACAGACAGCTGATGACTCACAGGCTTTGTGGTGCGCAGACCAAGTGAGGCAGGCTTGGCGACTGGTGGAAGGAGTCTAACTTTCAACTAAGCCTTCGATTTCAACAATGTTGAATCCAATAGATACTTACTAGTTCCCTTTTGATTCTCAGACAGCCATGGTCAAATGAGTTTCCATGAAAACAACTACAAAATCTGACTGTCCATAAAAGAAACTGATTTCTTCAAAATGTAATTAAAATTTCTCTGAAAAAGACCCAATGTGTCTAATTGATATAAAGAGGGTCTGTTTTTAGAACTTAATCCAAAATTCTTGGAACATTATTCTCTAAATTCTTACTACTAATTTAAAATTTAAAATATATCAGAGCCATTAAATACAGTTACTACTGAAGATTATTTTATATTCCTGAAGTATTAAGCTTTTTCTACTATTTTGACTCTGAAGCATTACATCTTTTGCAACCAGTTGAATGATATGAAATTTCTTACATTCTCACTTTGACTTTCCAAAAATGACAAACTTGGGTTCAATCCAGTACTCTTCTTTTGATGGTTACTTTTATAAGTAACAAATTGGCATTGTTGAAGCAGAGTGTCATTCCCTAACAATGGTCCATGTATGATACTTGATTGGAAGGTCAGGTATTCATACATAGGCATCCAATTACAAGATAGCCTTAATGTTTATTTAAGTTTAATATTATCTTTGTTCATATGCATGTATACAAATATATACAAATATATCCAGAGAGATATTTTAAACAAAAAGATATCATACTACATGCATTGCAATGCATCTTGCATTTCCTAAACTTAATATACAGGGGAATTTCCTGGCCTGATATCTCAAATTGGACACTGAGATACATTTGTGGATAGGAGGTGGTGGGTGGAAATGGAGTTCTCCATATGAAACATGCTTTCTCCTCAACAGAGTTGGGTAGTTTAGAATTAAGCAGATTTAAAGTCCAGGACAATCTCAATATTTAATCAAGTGCTAAATGTATGTGTGCAAAAGACTGATATGAACAGTAAGAATTAAAATTATTTAAAGACTCTTCAATCTTTTCCCATTTCTGTTCCAAACCAAATTAACCTTAGAAAGAAAACCAAGGAAATCTCAAACTGCAACTAACAAGACAACGGTGAAACCAACCCTCAAAAAAAAAAAAACAGCCTTCAGAAGCTTTGTGCATCCTTCAGGATCTAGGCACAGCACTTTGCTAGATTTGCTTAGAGCTTTATTAGCTTCAGCCACCTGACGCAGACTATACCTGCAGGTTTGGTTAACTAACAGTAGATATTTACTACAAAGAGACCCATTGTAGTGGACACAGAAGTGTCACTATGCCATTAATTTCTAGGGTGTATTTTTATCCTTGGCTTCATGTTAATTTTAACTGGTTAAGACTTTGATATATTAGAAGAATTTTTGCTGATTGGACCACAGGAAAGTTAGGTCTTCTTCAAAGCTAATATTTTATTATTCTTTTTTGTAATTTTCAGTGAAGAAGCAACCTACTTAAGATTCACTTTCCAGCAATTCTCTCTTCTTGGCCTTTGGATTCCTCAAAGAACACATGAGATATATTAATGGACTCTGTTACTGTATTTTGTGAGCTAATGAAAACTGAAATAGTTATTAACACTTGAAGTTACTCAACATAGTTTTGACAAATGACTGTAGTTTCTAATTAGATGTTTTGTTTTGCTTCTTAGGTTTAGAAAGAAAACAGAAGAGATAGAGGCTATTTTGGGGACAAGAAAAAAGAACTTGCCTAAGGATATTTACAGCCACTACACTCATCCAATGAGGTAACTCTGGAAAGAGAGAGGTCAGGTAAAGCCGTTCAAGTGTGACATTCTGTGAGTTAGTGATATTATACCTGCAGCCAATAGGTTTGGAGAACTTTGCACTCTCTTCACAGATGTTAACGTGACAGACATGGCGGCACGTTTGCGAGCACACCCACCGCTATCTGGAAGCAAAAAAATGACATAGCAGAGGCCAAGGCAACATAGAAAGCACATGCAATATCATGCATTTTAAGTGAAGTGTGCCAGACATTCATGAGAGAGATGAACAGTCAGAATTAGTGACTATGGAGTACATCTGCAAATTCCACATCCATCCCCAAACTAAAACAAACAAAACAAAGCAGGGGTCTGTTTCAGAAACAGATGTCAATAGTTTAGAAAAAGGACAAATGCTTTTATATTTGACTCTAGTGGTTTTTTTTTTTTTTCTTTTTTTTTGAGTCAGGGTCTTTGCTAAGTAGTCCAGCCCAGGGCTAAACTTGTTATGTTGCTCAGGCTGGCCTTGAATTTATGACCCTCCTGCCTCAAACTCCCCAGTTCTGAGATTACAGGCTTGTACCACCATTCTTGGATCTCAAATATTTTTTAAAAATGAAAACCCAGGCACAGAAGTAAATTGTGTTTATGTCATTTAAATTCAGCCCATACTAAATCTATAAGCACAGTAGCTAGCTTTTGGAGTCTTGGATTATGTATATTCCTGGGTTTAATATCATTTAGGTTGATTGCATTCTAGCTATTATGATTCCTGAAGGTAACTTGAATAATTCTTGGACTAAAAGTTACTGTGGTAGAGAACTTGCCTAGCATACATGAGGATTTGGCTTTGATCTTCAGTACCTAAAAAAGTTATTAACTGACATAGGCATGCTATGTTTGATAATATATAATTTATAAAGAAATGCATAGCACTGTGGAAATTACATGTCTTTCAATAGTTATGAAATTTAACCTAGTTAAAATCAGAGACAGTATTGAAATACATCTTGGAACTGATTTATTAATTTTTCTATGTTTGAACAATGTGTGTAACTTGACCTGTATTGTATTTACATTTAAACACAAATGTGAAGTAAAATAATTACAAATACATTTGTTATTTCATGTGCTGTGAGAAGTTTAGACTTCTACATTTGGGAGAAAAGTCTCAAAATGGAAAGTTAATGTCTATTTATGAATAGACTCCATTCCACATTCCTTTGTAATCTGGCATGCGCAATAAATAGTTTTCCTCATTCCTATAATCTTCCTCATTAAATCAAAACAACTTTAACTGCTTTTTGAAGGTTATGACAAATGACAATGTAGTCACCAATAGACAACATGATTGTTACATATTGACACATGCTATTTCTATTCTTTCCTTATCTCTCAGGGAAAATATCCAGTCTGTTTGTTAACCACAAGAGAATTGTGTTTAGTAAAGATACATGGATATGATTTCATTGTTTCTAAAAGTCATCATTTATATGTCCTCAGACATGGTGAAATTATTCTTATATGAAAATATATCCTAAAATATGCATTTAAAATTTAAACTGTTTAATATACAAAATAATTTGACCAGAACATGACTTGAAGAAACATTAAACGAAAATAAGCCAAATGGATCAAAATCTATAATAGGGAATTAAAGAGATAGATACAAGTGGTAGAAACTTACACTGGAGATACCTCTCAGAGAGGCACCAAAAGCTTTGACAAACTTGACAAGCCAAAAATAGCTATGAGAAGCAAATGTGTCTGCTGCAATGCAGAGGATGTTATAAAATATAGTGTCCAGTAGCTACTGACTGGTCTGAAAAGTTGGGTTATTCAAGGGTGTTGAAATTGAAAACTGCTCGAAGAGTGATTTTATTTTCCTATTTTGATTCTGAATATCTGAAAACCAGCAAAGATAAAAATAAAAAATTCCACAACATATGGATCCAGCGTCATTGGTTAAAATCACTGTCATTATTAAGTGGTTAAGTGTTTGTAAATAAAATTGTTAGGTATTGCATTTGGCTTAGACACATCATGAAAAAAATCAGACTCAGACATTTGTCACCGTAAACCAAGAAAGTCTGGGAATCTTTCAGATAAACAGTTTAAGTGTTTTGCCAGTTCCAAGACCTAGATCAAGGAAATATGGATGTTTCTATTAACATTTATTAAAGAGATTATTTTTAAAAATTGTGGTTTGTGGAATTGAAAGAACAGAGACTGTACTAAACCCTGTTTCCATTTATGTAGGAACTGATGCTCTCTGGTGCGTGTCATACTCATTGTGCAGGACATTAACGGTGCCCCGTCTTTGTGCTCATTCCCAAGCTGCGTCGCTGTGGGTTACCGTTCCACTCGCTTTCAAGGCCCCTGGAAGCTGTTTACTCTGCTAGAAAACACTCATATGGATCACTTGTATTCACTGACTTACTGGATGTCCTTTCTCTTTCCTTTAGTAACTATGTCTTATGTCTTAGAGAGTAATGGATCACAAGACCTAGGATATCTAACATGTTTGTCTATTTCACTATCCCTGGCTAGTTGGTACATAATGGATTAAAAGCAAAGATAAGACTTAAAATAATTTTTTAAAAAGCTTAGTGAGTAACAAATGGGAACTTAAAGTACTAGTGTAACACATTAGTGATTGAGTGGTAGTTAATGCAGGTCAATTTTACTGATTAGTTACATGGGAACTAATTCCTATTGCACTTTGTAAACATAGCAACACTTCCATTTCCTGAAATAGTACCTGTATCTATGTCTGTCTATTTAAAGGGCTATACTTGTATAGCAACATTATAGTGTTACTTTGAAATTTTAAACAAAGGGTTTCAGTGACTTCTAATCAATTTTTTGCATACGTTTGAATATATCTCACATATATATGTAAATTCAGCCAGAGGCAAAACAATTTTATGCAAAAGCATTTCATCCAGAGTCAGAGTTATTCCTTATAAATGAGAGCATGTTTGGGAAGGTTATATTCATGCTATGCAATCCAGAGGGCTAAACATATTTAGTTTTTTGCACTTATTTTGTCATTAGTAATTGAATTATATGAACAGGAAGGCCAATTATTCAATATATTACACATGAATATATTTTGCTTTGTATAGCCTATACATACCGATGCATCACTCTCATGATGGGGTTATAACAAATAGGAAAATTAACAAAATGAGTGATACTGAGAAATTATGCTCAGTTTAAACCTTCACGATGCTCAGAGCAATCAGTGAATGTCACTCCTTCATGGTAGATATTCTACTGGATCTCCACTGCAGCTTTGCTGCACGGCTAATGCAAGTCTAGCTATGAGCTTTAGATTCTGTTTATTTTTTTCAATTGCCTAACAATATTTATTTCATCTTCCACATCGAACTCTAACATCTTCAGTTTTCAAAATGTCCTTATTTGCTTCTCTAGAGTCACCATTTCTTTTGATTTCTAAGCCTCCCTCGTATGTCTCCAATACCATCGCCTCGCCTGATGCCTACATCCTCAGAAGCCAGGCGATGGAACATTCTCCTAGGCCAGCTGGAGTGGGTTTCTGCTCAGAGAGCTGCCATAGAAAGATGGACATTGCTGATGTCTGTGCACTTGATTAGACATTATTTTCACCAGTGGGACATTAATCCTTCCTCTAGGCACTTTGATAACAAGAGACAGCAAAAAGGCAGTGAGCTTTATGTGAAAGAATATCAGAAGCCATGTTTTTGTTTCTGACTTGAGTGATGGACTAAGGCAAATTTCCAGCAATCACTTGTAAATAGGAAAATGTAATGAGTAAACACAAGTGACAAAATTTTAACAACAAAGTTATTTTCCTGAATTACTGTATATAAGAATACCATACATACAATTTGGGAGGGCAGGGAGTGAAGGAGACATTATGAACTGAAATATTTCTATGATGGAGACATTTATATTTTATATGTATATACCATTATCAGCAACATTTTTACAATTAAAATGTACAAAATGCAGATATCAAGACATTGATATTGAGCTATTTAGAGATACTATTTTCACACTTAAAGTTAAAATGCTTATGATTTTAAGTGTATTGTGACTATTAAGTAATTAAGCTGATTTTTGATGAAACTTGGGCATTCTATCCACTGACTTTGTCAACATAAAGAGTTTGTAGTGTGGGAAAATTTAAATATTTTCACCAGAACAACTTGCTTTTGAACTGTTTTTCAGTGAGAAATTTCAAATGTATACATACAATTCCTAACATTTACAAGAGGCAGTTTCAAAATATGGTTAGAGCAAAAGGGAGTAAGAGTAGGTAACAGAACAAAACACTCTCTCTTTGATGGCAACAGACCAAAGCACAAAGACAATGAAATAAATGAATAAATCTGGATTCTCTATCTAATCAAAAACTCAATATCATTTTAGAATCAGCGAAGTGCTACATAGTGATTCAGGGCCAAGATGATTTTTTAGAGAGCAAAGCTAAAGAGTTTAACAGAGACAGCATACCTGTGTTCATTTTGACCTTGGAGGGTTTGTTAGTAAAGTCTTCGGTTTTCCTGTAGAAAAAAATGATGCATAATTTCTTCACTAATATGTGGATCAAAATATTGTGAAGGTGTGTTTTTGTTTTTGATGTACCTGTAACTTAGTGCTACATTACTGTTAATCTTATTTAAACCAAGATTTAATACAGTGGGCAAAATTTATAATTCTATTCAAGTTAAAATTCACTTATTCTTGGTCTTGTGATCATAACATATTTGTGTATTTTTATGAACCCGCACAGAATGGGTGCCAATGAGGAGAGGGAGGAAAGCAGGGGTCGGCACAGGAGCTTTGAGAAAGTTCCCTCAGATGTATTTATTTTAATCTCTCAGTAGCAAAACTCCTAATATGTTAACCTTAAATGGACAAAATAAATGGAAAAGTTGCCTCAGGGGATATCTGTGACCAGGGCTGAGGCAACTTCTAAAACTAGAAGGGCTAAACAATTTCCAGAAAATGAAAGAACATTTTTCAAATTTTGCCTGATCACTCCTTTTGGAACTAGGCAACACTTTATGTTTACAGTGGGTATAGGTTTTAAAACTAAATGACAAAGACAGAATTTGGGCTGGAATAATACTGACAGACAAAGACGGTGCCAAACACAGAGGGAAGGCTAACTCAGAATACAAACTCTGCTGCCATAGTGTTTTCATACCGAGTCAGAGAATTAACAAGCAGTGTTCATTGTTTGAATGGAAAATGCAGATATTTACAAAATCTCTGACACTCATAAAGTCAAATAGGATTAAGGAGAACAAAGAAAGGCATCACAAACCCTTGAGCTTTTTGTCTTTAAAGTGATGTATCCTGTTATGTATCAATGTAATTTGTGAGGTTTTAAAAAAGAACTTTGCATTGTTTTAGATGTCAAAATGTGAAATGACTAACTTGCTAATCAGGCAAGCCATTTTCCAAGTTGTGAAAAGAAGAGACATGGTGTTTGAACCCTCAAGAAAAACCTGAAACCAAAAGGCTTCTTGGGTGACTAATAAAAATGCATGATTCTATTTCCCTTATTTGTCCAAAAGCTATTAACAGATTCATGACTGAGAACTCTTTAGATAATTTAAACTAAAGTGAATCTAATCTCTTCTGTTCTGAAAAAGTGTCTTTGACTGTGCTCACGTAACAAGCACAGATAATTCGGGAAAGCATCAAATTCCTAGGGGATTTGCAGCTACTGGAAGAAGACAGTATTTCAGGGGTTGTCTTAAACTGAAATTTAATCAGGATCAAGACTATAAAGACTGACCCTAAAACACAGACTACCCTGAACCACAGAAGATGGCCCACAGAGCAAAGCGTTCTCTGTACATTAAGGTGGCAAAATGATTTTTAATAGAGTGTATGGGGCCCAGTTTACTTATGTTCAGTTCTTATCAAAGTTTTATATAAAAAGCAACTTCATATATATTCTAATTTGTGAAGAGCAATAGATATGTTTTGCTAAAGGACCAGAGAAATATTTGCTCCCAATGTGTATGTGGCAATAGATTTTATTGGTCATTCCTGCACGGGCAACAACATGACTTCATGTCCACGGTCTTTTAATTCTACCTGAATTCCATTCAGTTCCCAGACACCTTATTATTTTTGTACAGAGCAGAAAAGGTTTCTTTTCAGTGTCCATGGAGAATATTCTTGGTAGTTTAACTTTTGAGTGGGGGTCTATGAGGTTTGATTGTCCATGCATGGTTGCCAACTTGACTTTGTCTTATAAATATGATCAAACCCCTTTGATTATCAAACATCCCCCCTTTGAAGAGGAGCATAGGCAAAATCCCCAATTTTGACCAAGAATTCTGTGTAAATCATTTTATTTGTGTAGACCTAAATTTAAACATCAAAGTCATCAGTAGAACTAGAAGATATAAATCTGAGTTCTGTTTATGTGAATTGCCCCAAAAGATTTTCCATAGAATATTTTTGATTCACTAAGTTGCTAAGATTATTTGAGATTACTCTATTTGCAGTTCACATATTATTTAGAAGAAAGGATATATCATCTAAGTCATAGGAAAACATTGTGAGGTGTTAGGTTTTTTAAGCTATATTTTAAACATGAAAATAAAAGTATGGTGTACATTAAGGTCATGTCCCACATTTTAACTTAAATTATGTATTTAATTGAAATTGAGATCATTTTACCACTTTTTCTGGAGCAACTTCCCTAGGTAATCAATGTGTGAATGTATTTCTTTTTCTCTTTGTGACTAAAGGAAGATTAGATGTATTCAGAGATGTTACATGAAATATGGTCACATGACTAAGTAGCTCATTTTGTCTTTTATAGTCCCCAAGCTTAGAAACACTGGAATCTTCCTCATCTCCTTTCTGAATCCGTTTTTTAAATTTGTAGCCTGTATGTGACACCAACTCAGACTCTTCACATTTTATGGTAGTCTTCACATTGTATGGTAAATTATCATAGTCAGTGGTAAGGTCATGACTGTCCATGAACACAACATCCCTCCCACTATTGCAAAAGTAATACTACCTGAAGGTAGGTACATGATATTCAGGAGCCAAATGATCCACAACATTTGTACTTGTATGCCAAGGTCAGAATGTGTTCTAACTCATTTCTAGGGACAAGGAGAAATTATTACCACCAATACTAAAGAAATGAAAACCATGAGGTCATTTGTGTTTGGTTTGCTTTGTTTTTGAATCAAAGTCCCACCAAGTAGTTCAAGCTGGTCTTGAACTTGCTATGTAGCCCAGGCTGCCAGTAAGAAGGCCATCACCATGGGTGGCCCCTAAACATTACACCCTAAAACTCAACAAAACCAAGTGTCTTTTCTTTAGAACTTGTCCAGTCTATGCAGTAGCAACAGAAAATAAACTAGTGCAGATGGACCATGAAATCAGGCAGGCATGTATTGAAATCTCAAGTCTGCCCACTATTATGCATCTAAACAAATTCCATCAAAGCATTGTTGCCATCTTCTTCAACAGCTCTAGCAAAATTTAAACCTGCCCCCCTCCAGCTTCTATTCCTAATCTGGTAAATGGTATCATTCCTATTCACCAATATTTCAAATATTTTGAAGCAGACCTTCCCCTTTGGTTATATAAGAACAAATTAACTCTGACTCCCCTGAAAATATATGGGACATTATTGTATTGCTTTAGATTGAAGTAAGCCACATGGTTCATTAGATTAATTTTTATGGGTTCTTCCATTTCTCAAATATCCCAGTCTTGGTTTAGCAACATGTTAGAATGGAGAAGGAATTCTGTTTTCCAGTCAGATTTTCTTTCTTCTTTAAGGAAGTCCTTCACTTGGCTGAGATTTTTTTCCCCACATTGCAGTGAATATAAGGAGACAGACCTAAGGAAATAGTTGAATCAAATACTTGCCACTAAGCCAAGATATAGTCAAAGCTACTGAATCTAAGGAAAAATTACACGGTAAAGGCTAGTGATGATTAGCATTTTAAAAAATCTTTCTGGTTACACTTGACAGCTTATAACCCAAGTGAGTGGCAAGAGAAACAGAAATGACCATAAAGTGTTACATAATGAACCATGTGACAAATTTCTGAGTGGTAACATCCTGCCGGCAGCCATTCCTACATGGTTCGCGAAGTGAAAGTCTCTCCTCTTCTTCCTACCGCCACATGGAGAAGCAAGATTCCTATTCTGGGAGGGGGGAATCTCTGTTCTTTTGGAAGAACTATCTTTTTTAAAACCATGCTTTTCACTTCCCCATTTAAAATTTTTAAATCTCCCATGTTAATTTTTATATACTGATACCATAAATCATCTGACATAGAAAAATTATTTTATCTAGTTTTGAATATTTCATACTTAGAATTTAAGTAGGGGCAAACATTCAGTGCCCTAATAGGAATACAGAAATAGGATTTTTTTGTGTATTTTATTTTCAAAATTTCAACCCTGAAAGAAACCTTAGGCCACTCACCTCATTTTGGAGGTTAGTCATTGCAGGACAAGAGAAATGCCTGTGCCGACATATAATAGTAAAAGGCCAACATTCAAAAGCAGACAAGTTCTCTTGACTTTAGCAGAGAACAAGCATCTTCCCGAACAGCATTTAAACGTGTCTGCACTCCAGACCACCTCCTCAGAACATCGGTCCTTCACTAAAGGCTCAGTTGTCTGAGGTAGGGCTTGGTGTCACAACAAAATACCAGAGCCGGACTTGAAGGGCAAGCTCCTTGCCGAATAAAACTGGGGCTTTTAACGTGGGCTTTTAATGTTTATTCCTCTAAGACTGAAAGGGAAATAATGGTTTCTTGTGATTAGGATCCTTTCCTTGCCCAGATGGAATCCCAAATGGAAGGGATTGTTTTGGTTTACTAAGCCCAGAGCAAAAGCTATTGCTATTTTTTTTTCTGAAAACCTCAGAATTTTAAGAAGTATGCTTATTTTAAAGTGTTTTGATGGCAATGCTATTTTCTGAAATTACTACTGTTAAATAATCCCGCTTATTGTTACTTGACTCTTAAGAAACAGACACATTTTTCTTCTGACTTAGTACACCTGTTTCCTGAACACCTGAAAAAACATTTAGATAGCTTAGCAATGCCAAAGCTTATTGCATATTGCCAGTATTGTCATGAATGTGTGTTTATGTGTGTCTCAGGCATGTAATGGCAAAATCCTACTTGCTCTGTAGAATTTGAATTTTAGACAGGAATGTAGTCAAAATTCACCCCAATTTGGTCTTTTAGTCTTAAATTTTAAATTTGCACTTCCTACAGTGTTTATCCAGACTGAAACTGAATCTTAAATCACTTTATGTATAACTTAGTGCAAGGTGAGTCATTTTAGAAATTCTAAGGAAGGAAATAATGGGCCAATGGGGTAAAATACTGTCTTTGAAGAAATGTTGAATTTACTAAGTTCTGAATTTTTTAATATTTTGGTTGAACAGCTGTGGTTGGACAGGTATGTTCTATTTTCACTTCTGATACCAGAAATGCAATATTACTGGCTAACATTAACACACTATTGTTCTTTGAGAGCACAAGAATGGGTTCGCTAGATTTTAGTAAGGGATTCGGCAAGGAATTTGGCAAAATTCCCTTATATAGGAAATGTATATGTTAGGTAGACTCATAGGTAAATGAAAATCATGCATAAGAGTTCCATTTTCTGTCATGGGTCTTTGATATTCTTATTTTATGGAAAAATAAAGCAGCCTGCAGTTTGCTTGATTCTACAGGAGGCACACACAGGAGAGAAGAGTGGCAAATAGAAAACACAAATGTTACGAAACACATTAAACTTTGGCAGTGATAAATAGGAAATCCGGCCCTTTTGCTCAACCAAATTTCATGATGAGATTGAAGAGACTGACTTCTTAGAAGTGTGTATGAAATAAGTCTAGGGGCTCTGGTAGACCATAGACTCATTGTGATACAGTTGTTTAAAAACTGAGTAACTAAGACAATATTCAAAAAGTGACTGCAAAAACCAAGAAAGCTTGTGGTCCTGCTCTGGTGTGCATAATAATGGCCAGCTGCCTCGCCTTACAAATATCTCTTGTGTTTATTTGTGTGCCAGCCCACAGGAATGGGGGTCTTTCCTCCCTTGGAGGCTCTCACCAAGCGCTGATGAGGAGCTCGGTGAGCTCACCCGGGGCGGCACTACGGTGAACAACAGAACAGAACTGGCAGAAGTAAGGAAAATGCACATACTCAGATACTTTTCTCCTTTCAGAGAACGTATCCCAGTAGATTATTACTCTCAAATAATCTGCATTTGTACTTTGAATTGACAAGAAAAGGCCTGGAAAACAGCTGCACCTAGAAGCTTCAATCCATCCTTAAAGATGCACCTGAATTTAAGAAACAGACACCCAAATGAGACTGTTTCTCAGTGCTGAGTTTTTAGCAGTCTTGTTTACACCTCTCATCAAAGAATGTAAACAGGTCCACCCTAGACTCCAGTGTGCTAAGGCCCCTCAATCCTACAGTGCACTGGGTCTTGTTATCTATTGGCCTGTTGTTTAGCAAAAAGCCAACCCAAAAGACCTCCCTTCTAGTTCTTATCCACTTCGTATGTTCCCAGCATTCTTCATGTTTTATACCTAATATAGTCCTTCATACCCTGCCACTATTTAAAGCTAAAACTTCTGTTCCACTCAGTCCAACACAAACAGACAAGAAAAACAACATACAAATTTATACTTAAATTATACATTGGGTAACACTGAGCCTTGCTGGAATGAACTTTTTGTCATTTTATAACACCCTTATTTGACATGCTGCCAAATCTAGAAATGATTAGAAAAGGAGATTGTTAGTAAAAGCTTAACATGCAAAGTTAAATCTTTGATCTGACCATTAGAGATCTCTTCCCTTTTATTCATAGAAACAAACCCTCAACTTTCATGTTTCTGTACTTCGTAGCTCTTAGAGAAGCAGAAAGGCTTTCTCTTCAGTTGCCATCTTCAGAAGGACATGATCTCTTCCGGAGCAAGCTGGCTGGTTTCATCTCCAGGCTAGGCTTCCACTGAGGCATGAAGTCATGGCTTATCTTACAGGCCCAGCTGGCACCTTGGTCACAAAGGCTGTACCTCAGCCTTCAGGGATGCTTCTCCTGCAGGTTCACGGGTAGAGGCTGTATCTGCCCAATATCCTCATGACCAGATCTGACATTCATTGATTTCACTATCATTTCTTCTTTTAAGTGAAGACACAAGCATTTTCTTGTTTATGTTGGAACACTGGCAATAGAAACCCAGAAGCTGTGTGGTTACATTAATCCCAGCTTAGTAGGTTTGAAAAGAGTGATCATTTTACTATAGTTCATAGAGAATTTCTAATATGAATTATTATTGGGATGTTGATTGTCTGCCTTTCTTAGAATTGGAGAGTAAGAAATTTTTTTTCACATTTGAAAGAAGCAAAATATATGGATGATTCAAAAAGTGAGCAACTGCCTTTCTTATTTTTCTTTTTGTTCTTTCCTTTGTTTTTTTTTTTTTTTCTTGAGATAGGATCTCACTATGTAGCCCAGGCTAGCCTCAACTTACAGTGATCCCCCTGCCTCAGCCTCCTGGGTGCAGGGGTTACAGGTATGTGCCACTATGCCCGTAAGTCTCTCTTTCTTGCAGGAGTGGTTACTTCAAAGTGCACACACCAACAGCTAGTAGAAGTCAGATTCAGGATCCAACAACCCAGGTTTTAAGAGCTTTTAGGTACACGCTGTTAAGATTATGGTACATTTTTTGTCAACCCACCACTAAAGCGGTGAGTGTGTGCTGGGCAAACCACTTTCTTTCTATGGGCCTGAGTTTTTATTTTATGAAAAGAAAGATTTGTTTTTAAATACTTTCATAGTCTGAAAGTTCTGAACCTAGAAAGGGTATATTGGTAAAAAATACTGATCATTTATGTGCAAGCCATTATGCTTACTATCATGCTTGTGGATAATAAACATAATCTAGGCAGAAGGCAGTATTTAAAGACTCATTTATATGTGGAAATATAGAAGGGAGACAATGTTAAGATTCATCTTTCTCATAGTATCAGGATGCATCCCACAAGCTGAAGCCAGCATCCTCAGCTCTCCTTTTAGATGCCTAGTTTACGTTACTCCAGAGACAAGAGAGAGCGATCATCTCCATTTAACATATCTTTTTGTGTTACATAAAGTCTTTCCACTGACAGCCTCAACTTTAGAATTTGATTGTGCCTAAGATAATATCCACTTTATAAATCCATACCCACACAAAAATTTCTAAAACTTCAGTGTATCGTCATGTTTTTAAAGTTTTTTTCCTCAGGAGCAGAGGTGCAGACATTAGGGGTGACTAGAATTGCTGATCTTTCTGTATTCTGTTTATAGTAAAAAAAGAATTTCAAAACTGGTGAATTACATATACAGTTTACCATTCCAAACGTTATGTTTTTTTCAATAGCTCATGTTTTAAAGAGTACAGTCTATTGACTTTGAGGAAACAGGGCCACAGGCACTAAGCATATTGTATTTCTAACTAATATTTTCATCACATTTTCTTACAGGCTGAACCAATCTTATCATCACTTGCTAATTACAGCAGCATGAGAAGTATGATGACATTTCAAGTTATTTTTCATGTGGATAAATGCTGCTCCACACTTTGGTTACAGGCAAAAAAAAATTAGAATCATGACCTACAAAAATTTCAGTCAATCTGTTCCTTCTTTAGAAAATTTGGAATTAGAATGTTTACTTTACATAGTTATGATTTAATATACTTGGCTATTTTTAAGGCTGCTATGTGTTAAATATTTACTTAAGATGATTGGGAAAGACAGTCTTAATTATAGTACCATGAATTATGGAATGTTCCTGAAGAAATACTATTTTTTTCAAAATTATTGATTAACTCTAGGCCCAGAAAATAATGCCAAAAATGGATCATCAGGTTCTTAATAATTATGTAAAAATGATACATACATCAATATACATATTAATACATTCATCAAAAATACATGTACATCAATTTGTATGCAGTGAATGTTTTATAAAGGCTACTTTACGTAATTATGTCCACATTTTGTTTAATAACCTAGCTTGTGATATCATCAAAGACAGCCTATACTCTCACAGAATTACCTCAATTTCTTTTTTTTTTTTTTTTTTTTTTTTGTGGTACTGGGGATCGAACTCAGGACCCTGCGCTTGCTAGGCAAGCGCTTATTCCACTGAGCTATATCCCCAGCCCCTCTCAATTTCTAAAATAGTACTATCTGTTATAATTAAAATGTAATTCATATTCATTCCTATAGTGTGCTGGCTTCATGATATTCTCCTCTCTCCAAACTTCATTCTGTTTTTTCATCATCCTGTACCTTACAGAATGGCATCACCCCTTCATTACTGTGTTTATTACTCACACACCTTAAGAGTCCATTTGATTCCAGGCATCATGTAAGTCAGAATCTGGGGTTTACCCTTGACATTGCCCTTTCCTTGAACTCTATGTTTTGAAAAGTAAGAGGATTGTGCTTCTATCTCATGTTCATTTGGCCAAGAGGCATCAGAATGAGAGGATGAGCGTTCTTAGTGCGCTCAGTCACACAGGTCAAATGCAGCTTCAGCACAGTAACACAGGGACTAATGCTGCTGCTCTCTGTTTTGTGACAGCAATCAACACTAAACAGATGACCTTCCACTGGTGCATAGGTAGGAGGAAGGGTGGCGCATCATAGCTGCAGGAAAAGCACTGTTCACATGCATACACATAGCATAAACACAAACACACACGAAGTTTGCATTCCCTGCCCAATTACCGTACATGCTATTAGACTGGGGATGCATTTTCTTTCTTGGTATAGATATGACCATCTAGGTGGCAGGTGTTAAGGACTCAAAGAAAAAATCATATCATTTTGTTTAAACTTATTGTTCCATTCTCTCTTTGTCTTAGCAAAAGCATTTAGGAATACATTCACCAAAATGCATTCTTTATGTCCTAGACATGTTCACTGCATGAACAATGTATAGTTTAATATTTATATATTCTGTAGATACACACCAGTGGGGGATTTTCTCAGTTCTTCTCACTGTTACACTTTCAGCCCCTAATAATCTTTAGTATACTATAATTAGTAAATTATTATAGAATGAGGACACCCTCCCTTATACAAATGAAGGAATAGCTGTCATTGCAAAGAAGTTACAGGGGCGAGAGGAAAAACAGCTTGGAAATTTCCTCATTTGTGAATTAAATTTCATCCTTCGGCTCTCACTAGATGTCTGGGGCCCTTTTCTTAAGTTCTCGTTGGACACCATGAATGTAACAGTGTCCCTAAATCTACAGTGATTTCCAGCCTGTGCCACTCACAGTATCTCTGGATTATATGGAGCTGGTGGATGCTGAGGTTAGTTGAACCAACATTTTGGCATTTGGGAAGATTTTCCCAAAAGAGAAAACTAATAACACGCTTTTCAGAAAACCTTCAGCACACAAGCCACTTATATCTATCTTACCAATTCATGTCCCAACTAAAATTCGGTTAACAACAAGGAAACAAGTAATCTTTTGACTCTTTTAGCTTTTAAGTGTTTGTAGTATAAGCTAACTGGAACTGATTAGAACAATGGAGAATGATTGTTGCTACTAGGCAGGTGTTTCTCAAGTACACAGAATGAGGTAAGACAGACTCCCTTGTGTGGGACAAATGCTATAACAGGGCCATGAGCCCCTCCCTTGCAGGTTCCCTCTTTGTCTTCTGTCACTCGAGGTTGCACACCCACCATCTAACCTGAAAGGTAGACCTTGAGAAGCACGTGGATCCAGCCAGGTGGCCTCCACCATTATAACATGCCTTTCCTCACTACATGTGAGCAGCCACATGTAGATGCCATGTGTATGATTCTTTTACTTTATTTTTTATACAGGTTCATTGTATCTATAGCTTCTGAAAGCATAGTTACATTAGCTGTTTTGATCTTTATAATGACATCATTATGCTGAATATAGTCATATTGCTAAGGTTCATTTATATTGTTGGTTATTTCTGCAGTGTGTTCATTTACTTCCTGCCTTATACTTTATTTTATGCATATGATATATTTTATACATCTACTTTCCTTTGTAGGGGAACTTGGATTCTGGAGTCTTGCCATTTTCAATAGTGCTTCCATGAATATTTATGTACATGTTTCTTATTCCTTTGCTTGTTAATTAGCTGCTTGCCAAAAAACTTAAAATGATCCAAATAGCTTTTACCTTAAAAACGTCCTTTCTATGACTGGAATTGATCCAGGATTATTTGTATATATATTACTTCACCTGAACCTCAATGATAAATACCATTGTCATCTTCATGGTGAATAAAAACTAAAACACAGGAAGCTGCTCATGCTCGACAGCTACAAACAAGCTGAATCAAGCTGGAGAACCCAGGCAATGTGGCTTCAGAGTCCTTAAAAACTATTCTACAATGTACTGATTGGAACTAAGACCTGGAAGCATTTCAGGAGTTTACAATATATTACTTTGTCACTGATCAAAATTTGAATATAAGACTCATGATTAGAGATGATCAAGGTATAATATGCAATATTGAAAGTGTTCGTGGATGTCACAACTACTCTAAAACCAAATTTTATACTGACTTCCTTATCTATTTTTGTCAGAGACATAACGTTCTTTGCTAATTGATTTCAATGAGACCACCACTGAGTGTAATGTTGAAGGTATCACTGCAAGTTTGCCTAACCCAGTGGTAAGGCTCTGTTTGTATTTCATACAAACACCCAGGAGTATATGATTCTTGAACATAGGCTGTTCCAGGTATGTCTGATTCTCCCTTGTGAGCCCAGGCTTCTTATGTAGTGCAGTGTTAAGGCACAAGCTGCTCTCTGGGTGGCCTTCCCAAAACCACATGAATTTTAGGCACAGGTGACATGGTCTTTTATTCTCCAGAGAAGGAGAAGCTTCTAGATAATGAGGAAAGACCCTCAAAATCAGTAAAGCAGCAACTGCAAAGTGTGTGGAACTGTGGATGGATGGCTTTCTTTACATTTGCATATATTACTCCACAATAACCCATAGTTAAAAAAAGGTCAAACTACTGTGTCATGAACACATGTGTTGTCATGGATACACAGAAGCTATCAAGACAGGAAGCACATGCCGCATTTGTTTGCTTCACAAGGACTGAAGTCATTATCAGCCCCACCCTGTGCGGCTCCATGAAATCATTGTCCATCCTAATTCTGAACGCTCCATCTCAAGAGGAAGAATGAGCCATCAGATGAATGAGTCATATTTTGGTTATAATCGCAGGAACACTTAAAAATGAACTCATTTCATTCAGCTGAACAAATCTTATAAAAAGTAAATTACTTCATATACATAAAGCAAATCAGCTATTTTGAGTTTTCCTGGAATTATCTCATCGATTCTTCCCACTTTCTGTTTTGCTTTCTTCCATTTTCCTCCCTTCCCAGCATTTTCCTGGTCTGTTAATGGTAAAGGAGAGGTGGGAAGAAGTACGTGGTTTTAATGACCTTTAGGCAGAGGAAAAAGGGCCCCACAGAGTGTTAGTATACTAATAGTAAGCATCTTTCCATGGTACAAACAAAATGCTTTTAAGGCAGCTTAATCTTACCTTTATCATCGCTTGTACAGTGGACTCTCTGTTAGAGTCCAAATTAGGATATTGAATCTCCAACCTTTATCTGTATTTTCACCCGTCTGTGTGACATGTGCATGAAAACATGTACCTCTTTTCTCATTTTCCCCATAGAGATTTTCAATATATAACAGCATTTAAAATACAAGCTAGAAACGATTTTGTATAAACCCAAATCCCTTTTCTTTCGTTAAAGTTTTGATGGAGGCCCTGTGAAATGGAAAGCCCTTAACCTTTGTTTTTTAGGGAAAAGAAACTAAATTTACAATGAAGTATCTTAAATTTTGCTGAAATAAAGTGGCAGGCCTAGACGAAAGACAGATCTTTTGTATTAGGGTAGAGACAATTATTGCGACTTTCTTCTCTAATTTGCCAAGTGTTTGCAATGCATTTTGTTACTGTTCAACTGCACTTTTGTTACTTTTAAAATGCAATGAAAATAGCATATAAGTAAATTATAACACAGACACATACACAGACACACAGACACACACACACCTCTCTGTATGCCTATACTGAAAAGAATATATCCTGTGATAAGGAAGAAAAATTGATATACTCTTTCTTGAACAGAAACCTTTCTGCTCCCTTTAATCTGTTTGATCATCTCCAAATCCTATTGCTTTTCTAATTTGGGCTCCGTCTCCTTCTGTGTCCTTCCCTTTGCTCGGTCACCTAAGCTAACATGACTGTAAGAGGACCATGTGCACCACTCATTCAACAGTGAAGCATGAACGGCCACAGCATTTCTGATATTACTGCCCTTTCCTCTCACTCGTACGTGTATAGACTTTCTAGCTGCAGTGTGAATCTCTTAAGAGGAGAGACCAAGTCATGTAAAGTTTTTAGTCTTAGTTTCTTCATTGCCAAAATGAGGGTACTGGACCTCCACGTTCTGTAATCTCAACATCTGTAACTCCTTTTCACAACACCGGAGACCACCAGTGTATTTTAGCTTTGTTTTAGCGTAACATTCCCCATCTCAGAGATCTGAAAGTATAAGATTCAGGGTACTCCTCCACCTTGAGGGCTGCTGGCTGTGAATATCTTGTTGGTACGTAAAATATCCGCATGATAGTGGCCAAACGCGCAAAGTGTTCAGATTCCAAGTGTAGAGTGTTCAGACTTGTTACTTATATGACCCAACATATAGACAAGAGAGAATTGTCCTCTTGTCAGGTGTGTCTGCTTCTTATGTATTATATTAGGACTGGATTTATCCCCAACTTTCAAAATGGATTGTGCTTTGGCCTATATCTACCACTGAAGTTCTTCCTTCTGACATCATGCATGTGATTCGTGGGCACTAGACTCTAGCACTGAGGCAGACTTCATTTTTGTCTAAGTTTTCAGTGTTAATTACAAAGCTGCTGTCACCCAGTGGAAGCCCTGCCTCACCAGTTAGAGAACTTGTGTCATGCACCAGTGGCGCTACCGATGGTGACTGAGCACATGCCCGTCTGCTGCCCACGCTTCACAGAGGAGAGTGAGTATGTTTCCAGCAAAGATCCAGGGAGATCAGGCTCCCCAGCAGAGCTTTTCAGGTGAGTGCTAGTGTGTCTTTACAGGTGCAGAGCTGAGCCAAATCTGTTAGCAAATTGCAAATGAATAACCCAGATCATAGCAAGAGTCCCACTGATGAGATATTTGGAATCATTGCAGGAGTAGGGTAATGCCTTCTGCAGTTAAACAAAACAGTGATCGTGTAGCACATCAGACCACTCTTTAACACAGATATTTAGTTTCTCAAGTTCTCCCTAAGAAATTTACCAACACTTACAGATGTACGCGTTTCTATTAAAGTGGGATTGGGCTCTGCAGCACCACTCAAGTGGGCTCTGAGCCAACTGGCCTACAAATATTGCAGAGTGGGTGAAGTATCACGTTTTCGCTTCTCATCACCTTTTCTGCAGAACTTTCATCTCACTGCACTCTGCTTTATGTTCGTCCCGCCGACACTCTGAGTGTGTGTCGTGGTCAGGGACTCGCACTCAGGCAGTCACAGATTTAGAGGTGAGTGTGCTTGAAAGAAGGCTATTTTAACCCAAGTTATAGCTATTTGAAGATTCTTACATTTACTCCACAAGCCCTGACCTCTCCTCAGCATGCCAGACTTGGCACATGAACCGGTTATTTTCATACCCACTTCCACTTGGATGGCCAGTGAGCACATCACGCAGGCCTCTCAGTCCACACCACCACGTCTGTAAATAGCATCACCACTGTCCAACCCCAACGCATTGACGCCACATTTGTCTCATGATTCCTCCCACCATCCGTATGTGTGAGCAAATCCTACTCTCTCTGCCTTCAAAATATGTTCAAAACTCAGACATGTCTCACTGCCTTCTGTGCCCACCTTCTAGCACCTTCTTGTACATGCTACCCATTTCAGTGACCTAGCAATGGGTCTCTTCTGCTCTTGTCCCCTCCATCGACTGTGTCCAAAGTGTCCGGGGTGATGCTCCTAACAGCTGACAGAGGTCACTGAGTCGCTGTTTGAAGCCTTCCCCCAGCCTCTACCTCCCATCCTTACTGTGGCCCGCAGGGGTCTCCCTGTCCGATGCTCACCGTCCCCAGGCTCATGGTTACAGCCCTCTCCTCTCCGCTCACTCTGCCCCAGGGCCCTGCTCCACTCCATTGGACGTGCCAGTGCCACCCTCCCAGACACTTTGCCTCTGCCTGGAGCACTTACCCTCTCTACGTATCCTCAGGCATGTCCTCACTCCTCCAGGTTGATGCTCAAATGCTGTCTTGTGAGACAGGCCTTCCCTAAGCACCCCATAAAAATACCCTTAGTCGTTAGGATTTTTTTCTGCAGAAGACTGTTGCCACTTCTCATCTTTTATCATTGTTTATTATCTTTTTCCCACCACAAGAGCAGGAATTTCCATCAAGAGAATGTGATTCAGAGACAGGAAATTCAGTCATGGAGGAATCTACAGCTCAGAGCACAGACTGGCACCGTGTGTCTCCACACAGGATAGCCAGGGGAAGGAATGAGTATTACAAATTGCTCAAATCAAATTTCTTTTTCTTTTAGGAAGCAGAAAGAGGGGGTCAACTTTATGGCTTCAGCAACTGTGGAAATGCTGCCGAAATAATCAAGATTGCTGGAGAGAGGCAGAAGGAGAGAACAAGGCAGTGCCTCGCCATTTGGTCAATAAGAACTTAACTTTTATTGGAGTTTCCCCATGATCATTACTTTGCAGCATTGCATGAACTGACTTTGCCTCATGTTCACATGGAACAGTTATTCACCCTTGTTTTCTTAGGCAACTGTCACGCTCTCACTTTGCACTCTGACCATGGGCCCTGGCTCCAAACAGTACAAAAGCCATCGGTGGAGTCTACAAGTCCCGCCACCACTCCTGATCTGCATTTTGAACTCTACAAATGGGAAAAATAGCTGCCATTTACCTTAAGTTAATGAAAACATTACTTTCTTGGGTATATTCCTCATTATTTAACTACATATATGGCTTCTTTTCTCATGTTTTACATTTGATTTCCTTGAGTTGTGTTAAAACTATGACTGATGAAGTTTTGTCCTGGTCAAAATAACATGTTTGCACTTTAACTTGTTTTCTATATTATTTTTCAAAAGGATAAAACGATTCCATCACATAACAGACAGACTAGAAAGCTGGAGTATAGTATATTTTAGAGCAGTTCCTTGCAGTGACTCTCAAAATGTACTGCTGGGCCCCAGCTGGCACTCTGACCTATACTTGGTGCATACCAAGATTCAGTTTGAATTTTGTGAATACACTAAGCCGACATCAGGTAGAATAACAACTCACTGCACAGTGTAATATTTAGCTATCTTTATTTAAATTTTCTTTAGGCCTTTTTTGTCTGTTCAGCACACAGAACCTGTAACCTGAAATTTGTGCAGAAATGTGTTTGCAAAAGCAAATAAGTAATATCATCTACGTGAATATACCTAATAATTTTAAAGTATCACTTAAGGCATTTTCAGAATACATGATTCTATAAAAAGACAAAGAATTGTATTATAGGATTATAAGTTGATGGGTTGTAAATCATCTTGTTTAAAAAAAAAACAACTACAGCCAGACATGGTGGCGCACGCCTGTATTCCAGCACTCAGGAGGCTGAGGCAGGAGAATCATTGTGAGTTTGAGACCAGCCTGAGCTATAGAGTGAGCTCAAGGCCAGTCTGAACTGCATAGTGAGACCCTGTCTCAACAAGACCAAAACAAACAAACAAACAAAACCTACAGTGACGTTTTTCATGACAGGTGTCAGGATACATCAACATTTACTAGTACATGTATAATTTATATGCAAATAAAATATTATTTACTTAATCCTTAACTCTATAATTATAATTTCTAAACTGAGAGTAATGTTAAGAGTAAAAACAGATGTTATTAATATTTATGTTGGCATAATAGTCATAAAATGGGATTATCCCAGACAATAAGACAAAAAAAGGAATAACCTAACAAAATTCTTTCTATATTAACATTAATTTAATGTTCAGTAATTTTTAGATTTTTTTTTTAGAAATATCTCTGCACTCTAAGAAAAAGATAACAAAATTGGGGAAAAGAGCAAAGAAGGCTGGATCAATAGATGTAAAATAAAATAAAATAACTGATAAGCTTAAAAAATTTAATTTAGCCTTGGGTAATTGAGGCTGAAGAAAAACATGACTCAGGTTTGAAATCAGAAAAAGCACTGAGAAAACTATCTGTGTACTCCTTTAGGCACTAATTTATCAGATGAAAAGATTTGCCATTACACTTTAAAAATTTATGAATAGATTCAAAACTATTTTATGTAGTGATTAGAAAATTTCTGAAGCTCAGTGATTTGAAATCTGACTGCCAATGTAGACCAAATCTAAATCTTTAGAAACACGCACGAGTGACAGCCTCCCCTTGACAATCAATAGTTTAAAGACAGAAATTATAAAGGAAGGAAATACTAAATGCTCAGTAGGTAACGACAGACCAACTACCCCACAGGTGGTGGGCTACGCAGCACGGCTTTTGTTAACAGTGAGCCTTCCTGCACGACACCCTGTGGTTCTACCACTGCATGGCATTGTGTAGGCCTGAGCTCTGTCACTTTTCTTGGTGATGCACTTTTTTTTTGGTACCAGGAGTTGAACTCACGACTTTGTACTTGCCAGGCAGGCACTTGTGTGGCTGAGCTATCTCCCTGGCCCACTTTCTTTTAACCTGCTCAGAATGAGGGTCCCTTTCTTTACAGGACCACACAGCAAGAGACTTAAAAGAAAATAGCTCTCTCTTCTTTACAATCAACAGAAATAGACACACATTCTATATCAACAGAGGAGTTCACAGAGAAAGCATTCCAGAATAAACGTTTATGATCCGGATTACAAGCTATTTTGAGAAATAGTCACCTGCTGCTTTCATTTTCCAGTGAGCAATGAGAGTATCTCCACAATGCCGCTGCTGGGCCGGGCTAGCGACAGAGGGAAGAGCGCTGGCCTTAGGACACAGCCAGGTTTGCGAAGAGCCCCTCTCCCCTGTGCAGATGGTTATCTTCGGAAAGTTACTCCTCCTTTCCCTGAGCCTGCCTGGGTTTCCTCTTCTAACAAGGAATGAGGACGAAGGTGTCAGCCTCCTAGGGTTGCGGAGGTACTCCAGGGCTTTACATAGCAAAAGCACTTAGACGTGGTTCTGACACATACTGCCCAAATGTTACCTCTATCGCTGTTGAAGAGTGAATGTTTCCTTGGGGGCGACTGTATGAACACTGGCTAAATCATTTCACACGTGTGTCCCTTCCTTGTGTTTTATTCATTTCAGTGAATTCTCCAGTCAGGTTTTCTCTTTCTATAAAGATTTTTTTAAAGGGTAGACTAAATCTTTGTTTGAAGAGATGAATTATTCTACAGCCATACTGCACAGATGGCTGAAAAATATGTGTTGATTGCACTTTCATTTGGTGCATCAAGGCTCCAAGACCAGCAGCTTCCTGGGCCCGGGTGGGAGCTGGCTTTGATGGATTGGTCTCCCCCATGCACCAGACTGAGGAGCAGAGCAGAAGCCTGCAGGGAGGAAACATCAGGGAAGGCGAGGCTGCTGGGATGCAGCCCGCTCCTCTGTGACAGATGTCCCTTAGCATGAAAGAGGCAGGGAGAGGAGGCATCCAAGGGAAACAGTGTGTAGCAACCAGATGACTACAAGTAATACTTGAATAAAATTAGATTTTTAACAACAAAAATGACAACTTTAGTCTCTTTCATATCAAACTGCCCATTCTTGGCTTATTTTCATGTTCATTTTTCTGCAATAGAATAAAAAACAGGTTCACTGAATTTTCAGGTGACAAAAAGAGTTACAAACTAAGGGCAGGAGGCTTTTCTGAGAAGTTACCTATCCTCACACTCAGCTGCATAACTTGTTCCCTGGGAGTCATCTTCAGTGAGTTGCTAGGAGATGACCACTTTGTATTTTCCTGTGGTTAGCGGGCATACCCACTGCACTGTCAGAATGCCAACAGAAGAAGAAGAAGAAGAAAAAGAATGACTGCTTAACTTTTTTTCCTGTTATTCACAGTGAGATATCAGAAACCAGACTGCTTTGCACCAGAGAAGGGGACTAGAGGAGCCACGAATATCCCTGTAAATAGCATTATAAGAATTATTACCTGATCAAGGCCAGTGTTTTCCCTTAGTGGCCCAGTGTTATCTGTATTATGTGTTTAATCAAAGTAAATCACATTTTTTTTCATAATAACAGTATTACATAGGGTTTGATTGGTGGTTTATGGTTCAAAATACTGTAAGTGCTTACAAATACATGTAAAAGTCTTACAAGGGTTAAAAGAGATGAAGTGTCATGAACTTAGTGTGTAGAGCCAGGAGTTTAGCTCAACGGCATGGCCCCTGCCTGGTAAGTACAAGGTCCTGAGTTCAATTCCTGGTACAAAACAAAAAAAAGAATGTATATAAGTCCACACTCTGGACTGTACTAAAATAGGAAGAGATATGATCCTTCTGGTCCCAAGAGGAGGGCTCAATTCAAGTCATGCTGCCCCTGTATGCATGTTTATGAGACGTAATTCTTTTCCTGTACTAGACAATATAGTGTAGTGATTAAAAGTGACAAACTGGGTTTTAATTAGAGCTCTGCAAACTGTTATGCACTAAATGCATGACTCAGAATAAATTAGTCATATGCTCTGTATCTCAGTTTCCATAATCATAAATAGACTAGAATCTATGCTAGCATGGAATAAAATAATATATGTCACAAAACTGAAAACATTTTCCTAAAATCTGGTCTTGCTAGTTGTTGCTTACTACCTTATCTCAGTGATAGCGAATACATTTTCTATCCATGTGCTTTTAGTTTCCTAAAACTTGGTATTTACTGAACAAGTGGTATGCACAAAATAAATGAGTTTATTCCACTTAAAAGTCTTCGATGGTCCTGAGGGTCAAACACGTCACGGTGAGCTGAGGGCCCACATTCTGGAGACTAACCAGGGGATGTCTTTGGAGGTCTTGCTCTTTTGGGGACTTCTGTTTCCTTATTTGCAAATTGCAAGACTCAGATATTTGGATATTGTGTCTAATTCTCACTGCTTTTTCTATAACCCATGTTTATCAGAGCAGTTGTAATAGCTATGTGCTACAATTTCCTTTGCAGGTTGACTCTAAGCAGTTCTGTCACGACCCAGCTATAATCAGGTACACACATCTGATTTCCTTTACAGACGAGTCACACAATCTACAGAGGAATTATCTGGATCCATGAAACAGCAAATTTGGCCCATGATTCTTAAATCAAATTGGGTTTAAAAGGTCAGTTTGTATGTTTCCTATTGTTTAAAGGTATATGATAATATTAAATTAGACACGTACAAACTTACTCTAAGAAAGGTAGTGAAGCAGTTGCTTAGCATGCTCAAGTCTGGCCTCAATCCCCAGAACCACACAAAAGGAAATTATTTTGGCAAACCATTTTCTTAGAAGAGGCTACTGAGGAAAATTCAGGCTTCCTGGCTTGAAGAAGCTCAGGTACACCTCAGAGCTCTGAACTAAAACCAGAAAGCTCCTTAAAGAATGCAGTAAACAGACTTGCCAGTATTATTTTTACAGAAACCCTCAAACCAGCATGAACTTTACACCATAATTAATTAATAAAAGTGATCCAGGCTAGAACAGGCTATACTAACACAATTCAGTTTTTTTCTCTCTGGCATTTGGTTATCATATTAATTATGTGGTATATACAGTAACAGTCCTGAGGGTCAATTTCTGCAATTCCATCCCTTAGCCTACATTTTCAATGTAAATAAACTGAATGAAGGAGAAAAAAAGGCAAAGGGATACAGCACCATGTTTCAAGAACATTTGTCCTGATATTTTAGTGACAAGCTTAATCAAATTAATTATATTTGGCTCTGCCTAGCTTAGCATAAGGTGTCAGTTTTGAGGTGCAAATGAGTAGCACTTGACGAGGTGAGAAGTCTTCCTTCCTTTGTTGAAATCATCCCAGATGCATTTCTAATCTACATTTGAAAACAAAAGCCCAGGGACATGCACTAAGAATTCTCCTGTCATGTACAGCTGGGTCCTACGGCAGAGGCAGCTACTTGTGCTCACCTACCCAATCTCTCCTCCTTGCGTTATTAAAAGTTTTAGCTGTGCCCATGACTTTACCCAGACTGAAATTATATTTTTCAGTTTCCCTTACTTTGTGGCCAAATTTTAGCCCGTAGAGGTGCTGGAGTAAGAAATGTGCACCTCCTCAGAGGCCTGTTTTAAAATAAAGGGGGAGGCCGCTCCCCTTCCCTCCTCTTTTCTTCCTTTGTCCAACCAGAATACAGATCTCATGTTAGGGTCTGGAGCAAGATCATGACCGCAAGAGAAGAGAGTCTAGAGTTGAGGAAGGTGGTGCAAAACATGCAAGACCAGCAATCTGGAGGCTGAGGCAGGAGGATTGCTGGGAGTTCAAGGCTAGCCTGAATTATGTAGTGCATTCCACTCGGGCCTGGGCTGTATAGCAAGACCTTGTCTCAAAAAACCAAAAAGGAAGGTGCCAGTATTCCTGATAAGTTGTAGAGCTGTCACACGGGCTCTGCGTTACCACTTTCCACTTCATCTGAAGGGCAATAAGATCTTTTTTGTTTAATCTTTATCACCCTGGATCTCTACCAGCAGCTCAGTTTTTATCACAATAAATGTGCCACAGCTGGAATGCAGAGATTTCTAATAATCCCATTAAATTTACATTTATTATGTTAAGTTATAAGGGTAAATTTATAATTTTATACTAAATTATAATTTTATACTAAACCAGCATTTTCCTTCATCATAAGTTGATTGAAATGTTGGCTTCATATTCCTGGTGACGCCACAACTCAGTAGCCGGTGCCCAGGAGGCACACGGTATTGCTTTGTCTGCTCGGTCCTAGCCCACCCTACCTGCACCTCCTTCAAAGACCTTATCTCCCCCTCCCTCCCCCCCTCCCTCCTTTCTTCCCTGCCCCCTCTCTCCCTCACTCCTTCCTATTTTCATTAGATTGACTAGAAGTTCCCTGAGGACAAATCTGTGCTCCATTGTTTTCTACCCCATAGATTTAGCATGTTGTTTGGACATAAAAAGTTCTTAATTAGCCTTTGTTAAAGAAATACTCAAAAGATGTGCACAGAGATGTATGCGTTTTTAACATTACCATGCATTTACCTGAGCACCTGAAATGAACAACTTGAAAACAAGTGACCAAATTAAATACAATGCATTGAGAGAAAAATTCTGAGGCGTTTTAAGGAACAGACTGAGATACAGCAAGCAGTAACATAATAGGTGCAACAATATGCAATTTCTGAATTTATGCAGCCTTTAAGCACAAAAGCACTTCAAATCCAATACTTACTCCTTTATTATTTCCAGTAAAAATTATCTGAAGTCTAAGCAAAGAACTTCATAAAGGAGCAGCAAGACAGAACATCCATGCAGGGGCTCACAGGAAGTGCGGTTCAGAATAGAGAAGGACAAAATACACCAACATCCTCATCTTTGGGGCGGGACAGAGTCTCACTATACAGTCCCAGCTGACCTTGAACTCACTGTGTAGCCCAGGCTGGCTTTGAACTCCTGGCGATTCTCCTGTCTCAGCCACCTGATTACAGGTGTGCCCCACTACCCCCGGCTTCCTCACTTTCCTTAATTCTTCACTTTTTGTGATTGTTTTAACAGTAGATTTTGTTTATTGACATATAATGTGAACATTCTTTACAACTGGGAAAGATAGTTATAATCAAATGATAAAACAAGTTGTATTGTACTATGCCTGCCTTATATTCTGTATATAATGCACGGTCTCTGCCATAAATTAATATGGACAAGGTGACGGCTTCCGTACATTCTCTAAAAAGTTTTTATCTTGGCCATGAAAAAACTCAGCAAAACTATTCCATGTGTGGAAGGGGCTGCCCAGGCCCGGTGTCCTGCTGTTAATCCATTTTACGTGAAAACTGCACCGGGAGCCAGAAGTCATTTTGCTTATTAACCTGTGAATCCTGAGAGGCTGAGCATGTACTTACTGAGTATGTGGAAAGCGATTTACATGGGAAGGAATGAAGCGCTATGTTTTTGACGGTTGAAGTGTGAGAACCCATCTGTTGAAGGAAGGCAGTGTGGGAGAACTGATACTGAAGCAGGGCCTTCACATTTCAGCAAGGAGCTAGCCGCGGCTCAGACGGTCACCCTGCAGCTAAGGCACCGCTTCACCTCCCAGGGCTTCCCCTTCTCCCTGTGCCCATTTCCCCATGAACCTGCCTCAGCGCATCGTCAAGAGGATAAAATGAGACAAAGTATAACAATGACAAAGTACAACCATGAACAGAAAGTACATTGCAATGGAGGTAACTTCAATAACAGAGCAGGTACCGGAAGCTTTCGAAGCTCAGACAAGCAAACTTTCTGGAACAGTCAATAAAGGTCTACCCCCTCCCTCTTTTTTGGTCACTTTTTTTTGTCTTTTCAGATAGGGTTTCACTATGCAGTTCAAGGTGGTCCTGCACTCACTACACAACCCAGGGTGGCCTTGAACTCTCAGCAATCCTGCTCCTGACTCAGCCTCCCAAGTACTGGGATTACAGACATGCACCACCAGGCCCAGCTTGTCACTTTCAATTGGAATTTTTATCTGGATGTGAAATACAGACCAGGCTGAAAGCCAAAACCAATGGGCAAAGAATTTTTTTGGTATAATGAGACAATAACTCCTAGACCACAAGGTCAAAGAAATCAACTACGTCGCTGCAGTGTAGAAGGAAACACGCAGGTCCTTCTGCATAGTGAAGCTGTCCTGCTGTCACCTGCCTTAAGATGGGGAAAACAAAAGCTGTTTTAGGAAACTATACATCACGTGGGGAGCGGCCTTGTGCCAGAAAGCTGAGGTCTTTCCAGGAATTATAGACTTTGTTCCTTATAGTTAGGTCTTTTGTGTTCCACTTCCAAATAAATTACAGAAAACTATCATGTAACATTATAATTTTTCTTCAAAACAACCTATGCAATGTGCAGAAAAATTTAGTAAAGAACAAAAAACTGAGTTCTTTAGATTTTAGCAAAACAATAATGCAAGTCACATAGCTCTCTCTCCACACCATTGGTACCTGCTAAAGTATCATGAATTCTGTAAAAAATGTTAGAACAAATAGAACTTCAGAAAAATCTGAAAAAATATATGAGATCATGTTATGATCATGCTGTGTCACAGGGAAGGTAATGAAGTAGCTATGATCACATATAAGCTTTATCTACTTATCAGGAAAAAGCTGTCAGGCACATCTGGATTTACCTTCTGAACTGTGTCTAAAAATAAAAAAGCATCAATGAAACTCTAGTAAGACAAAAGAGCCCTTAATTCGTTGCTTTCACAACCATTCCCCTGTCCTAATTAGATGCAAGAGATTACACATATTTCAAATTCATGTGGATATTTAACTGGAAAATGGCATTTGTAAAACCATTTCTGCAATTTGCTCTAATGGAATTTAACTTGAAGCGTGTGTATTGCTGTGTTTTGCAGAAAGGTACTTATGATGAATCATCTGGCATGATTGGTGATAAAAATAACGACCTGGAACGGACTGTTAGTTATTATGGGGCAGAACTTTGGGAATTTCTTGGTGAAAAAATGTGACTTGGAGAAATATATTCTCTTCTTTCAGTCTTACACCTCGGCCTAAGAGCTGTATGTCCTTTAACCTTTAATTAATGGTGGGAGCGCTGATAAAATTGTTGACATTGAGTGTCTATTAAGTAGAGGCATATGAGCTTTTCTTGACAGTACTTTAATATTACCAAAAAGCTGCCTCCAGTGCCCAGGAAAATAATCAGTTTTCTAAGGTCACTTTAATTTTATTTTACTTAATAGCTAAAGTGGCCCAAAGCTGAATTTATATCATCATAGTGGAAAGAAGGAAAACATCTAAGAAACTAATAAGTCCTAGAACCACTAGAGGTGTACTGTACATTGTAAAGCTTTGGCCACAGAGGCAAGCACCTGAAATAACACAGATGCCTTCCTGTGGGGACTGCAGTGGCAACTTGACTGAAAACACAGACAAGGACCCTTTGCTCTATCTTCCTTAAGATATTTGAAAATAACCTTATGTTTTTGTAGAGGTGTCAATTTAGTAAGCTGAAACCTGGGCAACATATGTTAATAGAGCAATCTGTTTCCATGAGGATTATGAGAAAATAAATGAGGCCTTAAGGTTTGTAAAGAAAAAGGCCATTATGCCAGTAAAAGTGTGCTCAGATCCCTGGCAAGCGTAGACATTGATCTGCTGTAAGCAGTAGTTTAGCCTTATGCTCCCATTTCTTTGAATAATGTCCTATACGGCCAGTGCCTACAGAATCTGAAGGCTTGAGGGAGAATGTCTTACTCATACCGAGAATATAGCTATTGGAGTTTTGTAATACTTCTTTTTGAAGTATGTATTTTCTAGTTCTACTATCTCTGTACAGTCAAGGAGAGAATGTAAAGTTCACGGACACAAAGTAAGACCTTGATCTTGTTTCAAGCCAAGGTTCTGGGACATAAAGTCGTAAGGGAAGAACAACTGCGGTATATTAATCCAAAGGCTCCAGCATGGCAGCTACATATTTTCAATCATTTTGCTAACTTTAAACTTTGTTTTTGCTATGCCACACACAAGCACCTACAGTGTAACAATTTTCAGTATCTGCTTGTTTTCAGCTGGTTCTCCAAGATGTGCCACTGTTCTCTTCCATGTGCCGGATTCCTTATGGTGGAACAGCAGGAAGGGTTTGGCAGGAGCAAAAAAGCAGTATTTCACTGTTTTAACTTTTAAGGGGAGTTAAATAACCCAGGAAGCTTAGTATTAAAAAGATCTCAGGTTTCATACTTGTATGTAGCCTCTCTTTTTCTTTCAGGTTTTAGCTGATTTTTTTTTTTTTTTGATGATGTTTATGGGTCTTAGAGGGAAAAACACTATAACTTTAGAATTTAAACTGTGATGGGACAACTTTTGCAAGTTTTTAATGAATATTTTGGATTTTTCATATAAACAGAGTGAATAAAGATAAAAGGAGAAATGGCTAGTTAATGGCCCTCATAGCTACCAGAAAGAGGTAATTCTCAATATTTTATTTATTTCCTAGACTTCTGTGATCTTTGCAGAATTTACCTTCAAATGAGGTTCCTAGTGAGTAGACTGATGATTGACGATTTGCCTTTGAGTTCCTAACTAGGTGGACCTAACCTAACTTTCCTGTTTTTCTTGTCATTTATAATGTTGGCAAAGGGTTCTTCCTACAACCTAGCCAAATTAGGTCATGTCCCTCCTTGCTAGAGGGTCCTCTGCTGCCTAAGAGGTTCGCGTCTAACCATTTACCGTGGCCTTACGACTTAACTGTGTCTCCTTTTCCAGTCTCATCGTCTATCACTCCCCTCACTTCAGCCACGCCAGTCTGCTCTTCTTGAAATTCACCACAGACTGTCATCTGTTTTCCAAAATCTGGATAGAGAATTTGTTTAATCTTTTCATTTGCTCAAGTTCTACCTATCTTTCAAGGTTCCACCCTACATGAATTAATTGCTCTGGACTTGTGTGTTCTCGGGAACATTTTCCTTGAGCAATGCTAGAATACTTACTTCTTTCACATTTGTCTGTTTCTCTAACCATGATTTCTGTCAGAATAAGGATAACTATTTTCCGTTGTTGATTTCTCACTGACAAGTTCAGCACTTGCAAATCTTGTCATACTCAGTGCAATTACAAAAAGAATTGAGGGCCAGAGGTAGGGCTCAGATGTACAGCACTTGCCTTGTATGCTGGGTTCAATCCCTAGCACTGCAAACAATAACAACAATAATAAATAATACTGGGTTATCAGTTAATATTTTAACAAAGAGCACAACTTAATTAATTGCTGTAAATCATTGACTAGCTCTATAAAAAGACTCAGATTTATTTTGGAGCATTTCACCTGTTAATTTTTACATTGAACTTCAGTCTTTTATGGGTCAACAACTGCAAACCATTCTAGCTTTCTACAATCCAGTAGCTGCAAAAAGATGAGAATTTTCCCACAAAACTCTAGTTTGGAATTATTGTCAGTGGTGCTGAGTGCTCTGACTTGTGTTCAGTGAGGGTGCTGCATTTGACAAAACCTTGAACTATGGGTTTCAGAACTACTGTATAGAACTCTATTCAGGGGGTAAAATATGCATGTCCTCTATTACAGTGTCTGTAATTAACCAAAACTCTACCTTTGTGCTTGGACATAGGTATTGATCATAAATATTAGCTATTGTTGTCTTTATCATTATTTTGGTATTGTTCATATGGTACTTACTCTACTGCTATTAATTTCAAGTTCACTATTTTGTTCTTTTAAGTTAATTTTATGAAATAAATTATCATAATAATATTTAATTTTTCTAGCCCTATTTTCTCTCAACCACCATCTAAATCTCTCCCTCTCTGTCTCTCTCTCTCTCCCTCCCTCCCTCTCTCTCTCTCTCTCTCTCTCTCTCTCTCTCTCTCTCTCTCTCTGAAGTCCAAGTTGCAATTTAGAGTTAACATTTTGAAAAGGTACAGTGACTTTACATTATTTGCTAATAAATTCCAAATCAAGCCAAATGCAGTATGGTCCTTACTTAATTTTTAAGACACTGTGGTGCATTTCCCTTCTCAGATGCTGTTCCTTAAGGCTTTTCACTGCCTCCTTTTTATAAACATTTCTATTTTAACCTCCATTTGAGTGTAGTCAGCACGTCCTAATTGGGTGCCTGCCTTGTAGTTGGTGTGATTCTGGGCCTGGGGGGGTCTCAAGTCCATCCAGACAGGCCCAGTCTTTAAGGATATGATTTTATGTCATCTTTTCCACAGTGCGATATTTTACCATTTGAATTACTCCAATCACACTTAGAATCAACACACTATTAGTGGTCCCTCTCAAAGTAGCCCCTCGAAGGTTTCTCATTTAAATTCACACAGTTCCTTGTCTGCGTCATTTGTTTTGTCTTTATGTTATTTGTGTTTATGTTTTCTCAGGGGAAGGGGGCCAAGTTTTATTTACTCTTTTGTTCTTCATTGTACCTTTTACATAATAGTCTTTTAATAAATATTTGTTGGATTTTAAAGGAATATAAAAGTGAAGTTAAATAAAAACATAGAAAGTTTTCATGGGCTATTTTTTCAAAGTCCTATCCCCCAAAGGTACTTAATTCTCAAAGCTCACTTAATGTGAGTGACCTGAACTTAAACCGAACACATGATAGTTTTGAAAATCACATATAAGGAGTCATGACAACGTGTGTGTGTGTGTGTGTGTGTGTGTGTGTGTGTGTGTGTGTGCGCGTGCACGATTTAGCTTGAATGAATAATTGTTTGCCTACCTTCTTGATGCTCTTTTCTTATACTGTTTGTTCTACAATTCTGTAAGTATTAATATATTAGAAAATTGTGGCAACAGATGCAGGAAAAATATAAAGACATAAATATGGTTTGAGAGCCTGGACATAGACCAGGGATTTCAGAAATAGAAGAGAAATGTGTCTGGGAGAGGGGCTGTTTTTAGCACATTTGGATATGCATCTTTAAACATGAGACACATTTCTGGAAAGGACATAGGGTCCTGTGGGTGAAGTGTTAGGTTGCCCTGTTTTATATTTACTTGAGACTATTACAGAGAACCAACATAAGTGTGAAGGCAAAGTAAAACAAAATGAGTTTGGTTATGGAGACATAAGTGTGTTTCTGATAGATTAGGAGCACCTGGCCGATACTTTCACAACAGCAGCAGTCTCTGGGAGAAGACACACACGTCCCTTTGTGCTGCTTAACATCATTTCAGTGGTTACTACACAAGTTACTCACTGCAGTCAGCACGATGTGATCTAAATAGCTTCAGTGAAGGAAATCATCATCCTTTCTGAAAGGTGGAGAGATTGTTAAGGAATGTCTACAGTTCACTTTTGTGATCTTCTTGCTTATGTGGGCAGGATGACAGGTAGCCAAATAGACGCAGAGGCAACCAATGACACACCATTAAAGTGACAACACCCACATAAAGGTAGAAGTTAGAAGCGTTTCAATAAACCAGCAGTTGGCCTTTTACTATACTGTTGTGTATGGCATTTATAGTGAACAAATTTTACTTGGTTGTTTCATTGCTTTTGATTATCTTGAAATTAATGAAAAATTAACAATTTTGTTGCCAGATTACCAAATAAGCCTTTCATCAGATCTTATGTGCATTAAAAAAGAAAAGTTTAAAGATATTAACATCATTTCAACAAGCTCCTTTAAATAAATATTTTCATTTGCAAATGATTCTTATTTATTAGGACTGTTCAACCATTACACAGCAATAAAGTGCAATTTCCAAAAATGTTCCATGATTAGGTTTATTTTATTTTGACAAAATCATGTTTCCTAGACATCTTTACATAAAGTAGGATAAATACCTTGTTCATGAAAAATGACTAAACCCCAGAAGAGTCCACCCTAATCACTGTATTTAAATTATAGTTATTAATGTTTGTCTCATATCTCATCCAAGCATGTTTTGTGCTTTCTTTTAAGACTGACTCATAGGGAATTATTTGCTTTCTATTATAAATTAATCTTCCTGGGGTGCTCTTGACTAGAGGTCAGATATTGAAAATCACAATGTACATGGTCGGTTCCTTGTAATTAATTTGATTTTTCAGTAAACCTATGGATAATAACTTCTGCAGAGATTACCAGAATATTAAAATAATGCTTTTCTTCCAAAATTGATATGCTTACTTTGCTGTTCTAAGGGCGTGTCCAGGCAAAACAAGGACAGGACGAAGGTTTGGTCTTCTGTTACAGAGACAAGAAGTTTTACATAATACCAATGACTGCTCCCTAAAGAAGCTACTTTATGATGTGTTGGATAGAATTTGGTGAAAAAGTGGTGCTTTCTAACTCTGAGTCTACATGTGTGACCTAGCCAAATGTTTTCACCTGCCTGTGGAGGTAAACAAGGGGTCTGGGGTTGCCAAAGCATTTAATTTATTACAAGTTCTTTGAAAGTTTGGGCATCATAAGATACAAATTCAAGGACAGAGTGTCATAACTAAAAGACTGGGTTGGTATCAGTGATCAGTCAATGACAGATACTTTTACTTTTTTTTTGGTAACAGGAATCAAACTCAGGACCTTGCGCTTGCCAGGCAGGAGCTGTGCTGCTGAGCTAAATCCCTGGTAATGACAGATACCTTGGAAACAACAAGAGAACATGAAAAATTCATCGAATAGCTGCTAGTTGACTCAACAATAATCTAAGATTACTTGGAATTGATGAAAACTCAGGGAAGATTATATGCATTTAGGATGGTATGGCCCTAGACAGCATTAGTGAAAAAATCAGAAGATACTTGAATGGCATAAAAATCTGTTTATAGAAATAGTAGCATAAAGCTTCCCAAATATGGGAAAAATTTTATCATACAGATAAGTAAGCACAATGAGAAAAGCACCTCTCTATAGTGTATCATAGTCAATCCCAGAATTCCAACACAAGAACAGAATCTTAAAAGGTGATAGAGAAAACCAAAACATCATTTATAAAAGAAAACTCATTAGAATTATAGCAGATCTCTCAACACAAACTTTAAAGGCCAAAAAGCTTGGAATGAAGTATTTCAAGACCTAAATGAAAACAACTTCCAAATATTGCAAAACTACCTTTCAAAATGGATAGAGCACCGAAAGGAATTCATGACCACCAAATCAGCCCTCCAAAAAAAAAAAAAACTATGCTCAAGAATATCCTAGAAAGAGACAATAAAACTAACAATGCCAAAAGGTCAAATAGAACAAATATGCCAGATAAAGTGAGGAGTTATACAGAAGGAAAAGAGAACCAGTAACAGGAAAATAATACAATGACAGGAATAAGGCAATACCTTTCAGTAATAACTCCTAATATACGAGGTCTTAATTCCTCAATTCAAAAACAAAATTCAGTGGTATGTTGTATACAAGAAACAAAAAAAAATCAGAGACTACAAATCAAAGGATGGAAAACAATATTTCAAGCAATAAGAATCCCAATACAAGCAGGAATGGCTATCCTATTTTCAGACAAATTGAACTGTAAGCCAAAATTGATGAGAAGAGGCAAAAAGACCACTATATATTGGTTAAGA
This sequence comes from Dinomys branickii, assembly GCA_004027595.1. Lineage (NCBI taxonomy): Eukaryota > Metazoa > Chordata > Mammalia > Rodentia > Dinomyidae > Dinomys > Dinomys branickii. The sequence goes on along the minus strand of PVLD010004682.1, from coordinate 13,000 downwards.
GAACAAGGGGAAAAGATAACAGTGATAAACATATGTGGATGAAACAGCAGAGTACCCACCTTCACAAGACAAACACTGCTGGACATAAAAGGCCAGATAAGCATCAGCACAACTATACTTGGGCAGCTTAACACCCCACTATCACAAATAGATCAACTGAACAAAAACAATTAACAAAATATATAAGTGGAACAAAATCTTCAAACAAATGGACTTAGTAGATGCCTCCAGCATGTTCCACCCAAAAACAGAATACACATTCTTCTCATCAGCATGTGGAACATTCTCCAAAATATAACATGTAATAGTGAATAAAGCATGCTTACATAAATGCAAAAGGACTGAAATTTTACCATGCATATTATCAGATCATGGTGCACTGAAGCTAGAACTGTAAAAGAAACCACAGAAATTATACAAACTCATAGAAATGAAATAAAATGCTCTTGAATAATCAATGGGTCACAGAAGAAATCAAGGAAGCAGTAAGACAGAGCTATAATTAAACAATAATATCAGTACAGCATACTAGAATTTATGAGACACATTGAAAGAAGACGTAGAAGAGAAGTTTATAGCTATGAATGCTCACATCAGAAAAACAGAGTAAACCCAAATAAATAATCTAAAGATGCACCTCAAGGTCCTAGAGAAACAAATCCAAATCCAAAGCTAGTATAGGAAAGGAAATTAGGAGGATCAGAGCAGAAACCAAAGAAGTGGAGACTAAAAATAATGGGATCAATAAATCAAAGAGTTGATTCCTCAAAAGAATAAACAAAAAATTACACAATCATCTTCAAAGATGTAGAAAAAATCTTTGACAAAATCTATTTATGATAGATATCACAAATCCATTTAAGATAAAAACCAAAGAAAATAGGCATAGGAGGACTTTCAATCTGATAAAAACTGTTTTTGACAACCCTACTGTCAACATAATATTAAACGAGGTAAAGCTAAAAGTTTTCCCTCTAAAGTCAGGAACAAGACAATATTGTCCACTGTTATAATTCCTGTCCAAATTGTCCTCAAACATTACCCAGAACAATCTAGCAAGGAAAAGATAGAAAATGGATATGCATAGAAAAGGAAGAAGTCCAGTTATCATTATTTGCAGATGACCTGATCCTTTATGTAGAAGATCCAAAAATCCATCAAAAGACCCTTAGAATTAATAACCAAATTCAGCACTGTAGCACAATACAAAATCAACTCACAAAAATCAATAGCATTCCTGTACACCAATAATGAACTTACTGAGAAAGAATGTCATTCACGATAGCAACAATAAAGGCTAAATACTGAGGAATGAACCTAATCAAGAAAATAAAAGATCTTTACAACAGAAACTGCAGTAGTCTGAAAAAGGAGATTAAAGAAGCCATCAGAAGATGGTAAGATACTCTTTGTCCTTAAATAAGCAGAACAAATATAGTCAAAATGTTCATACTTCTAAACTGATACATAGGTTTAATGCAATCTAAATCAAAATACCAACAGCATTCCTCACAGATCAAGAGAAAACAACCCTAAAATTCACATGGAAACAGAATAGACCTAGAATAGCAAAAGCAATTCTAGGTAACAAGAGCAAAGCAGGAGGCATCCCAATCCTGGACATGGAGTTATATTACAAAGGGGTCAATGGAACAGAATAGAGGCAGCAGAAACAGCCCCAGGCTCATTCAGCTATTTGATATTTGATAAGGGGACCAAAAATATATAGTGGAGTAAAGATCACATCTCTAGTAAATGGTGCTGGGAAATTAGATATTCGCATGCAGAAGATTGAGCCTAGACCCACACAGGTCATCATTTACTAAATTAAAATAAAAATGAATCAAAGATGTTAAAATGTTAAAGTAGAATGTTAAAATGGAAACATTAAATATGCTGGAAGATAACATAGTTAAAACTCTTGAACATATAGCCAAAGGCAAGGATTTTCTAAACAGGACCTCAGTAGCTCAAGAAGTGGTGCCAAGAATCAACAAATGAGATCGTATCAAATCATAAACTTACACATGGCAAAGGAAACAACCAAGTGAAGAGTCAGTCTAAAGAAAGGGAAAATAATTTGGCAGCCATTCATCAGCCAAGGGACTAACATCTGGAATATATAAAGAATTTTAAAAAATTAGACCCCTCTGAAATAAAACTCAATCAGAAAAATTGACAAGTGAAACGAATAGACACTTCTGAAGAGAAGCCCAAAGGGCTAATAAATACACGAAAAAGTCTTCAACATATTGGCCATCAGGAAAATGCAAACTGAGATTTCATCTTACTCCAGACAGAAAGGCTATCATCAAGAAATCAAATAACACATTCTATCACGGCTGTGGGAGAAATGAACTCTTGTAGATTGCTGGTAGGAATGTAAACTAGTAAAGCCACTATGGGTCTCACTATGGAGATTTCCTCAAAAAATTAATACAAGATATCCTATTTGCTTATGAATATTCCAGCTATTCTCCTCAATATCTTCCTGAAAAATTTAACAACATCATATAATGGTGACACATGCATATCCATACTTATGGCCACACAATTCATAACAACTAATGAAAATAGCCTATGGGCCCATCGACAGATAAATGGTTACAAATGTGATATTTATACACAATGGTGAGCTACTCTGCCATAAAGAAGGGAAAACTCGAGTCATGTGAAGGAAAATGGGTGCAGCTTGAGGTAATAAATAAGACAAATCAGACACATTAGCTTAAACACTGCACAGTTACTCTTATGTGAGAAGCCCAAAACATAAATAAAGAGCAAAGTAAAAGCTAGATAACAAAAAGCATGGAGATTTTTCAAACGGGAAGTGAATCAAGAGGTGGAGCGAGTAGAGCTGGAGGGGAGGGAAAGCTGGCGAGAGAAGCATTAAGACCTGTGATATACTTTACCAACTTCCTCTGCGAATGTCTTCATCATGTAATGCAAACCTGTACTAACAATGAAACCAGAAAAGAAAAAACTCACTGTATTTGAGCAGAGGACTCACTAGATAATACTTGGCTAGGGTCTTGCCTCTGCCATTTTTTTTTCCTAGCTCTGTCAATCTCAGTAGATTTTGTGCTCTAGATAAATACTGATAATGCTTCTTTCACTATAAAACTGTCAAAGTATAGTGGTTGGAGAGGCTATTTTCAGTGAAACAGTGAAACCATAGAGACTCATTTCTAATTTTTGTTCACCAAAATACCTCCTGTATTTACCTAGTCATTGTAGAGTAGTGCACAGCAGCTCCAATTGTTTTAATCAGACAGGCATTCCCAGTTCTAAAAGAAAGTTAATCACAGTGGGAAGAAAATAAATTAAGCTTCAGTGGCTCTTGTCAATGTCCTGTGAGACCTTCCACAGTTCTTAAACAATTAATCGAGCACTTCACTAAATCATATTTCGTCTGTTGGGTTTCAGGGCTCTGGACACGGGATACCAGAACAAATTCCAATAGGTGGGTGCTGTCTGCCCCATGAGGAGCCTGAGAAGAAGCTGTGTTCTACACTGAAGCCTGGCAAGCCTCCCACCCAAGTCAAACACACACTTTGCGGAAGTAGTGGAAGGGAGAATGGAGTCAGCCCTCCCTTGTCCCTGTCCTCCATTGTAAAATCGGATGATGATACCTATTTAAGACTAGTTAGTGTGAAGATTAAATAACAAACATCAAGCAGTACAGAGAATGGCACATGATCAAAATTCTATACATGATCATTGTTCATCATCCTATAGGATGATCGCATTTCTGTCAAAGAAACTGCTTCTTATTATCCACTCAAGTTGGACCAGTATTAAGCACATTAAGTGCTTGGCAAAAATGCTTAAGTCTCTGCATTGGAAAAAAAAGGCAGTGTAGCCTTTTCATTGACTTTTACTCATATTTTTCTGGGCCACTGAGCAAATTCTCAGTCATTCAAAGGACTCCACTCTAAGGGGATTATGACAAGATTTCATTCTGAATTTGTCTGCCATATTTCCACTTTCTGAGTAAGTAAAGCACAGAACTGGACACCTTGAACCTTCTCTGCCTGCCTCATGCTTAGGGTACAGTGGTTTGGGGGATGTATCCTTTACCATCCGGTCACTTGATGGCCATAGTTCTGCAGCCACATGACCCGTGAGTGCTCAGGGTCAGTTATTTCCAGAATAATCAAGTCTAACATTTGTTTAGATTCTCCCGTACCCAGCGTGTAACAGACAAGAAATAATGAAGATCTTCAGAATCCCAGGAGACTGCTTTATTACTTTTTCTCTTTTCATTTAGTCCAGTGATTCATATTCCAGATGGTTCTGCTCAATTTTAGAATTATGATCTACTTTATAGAGAAAAAGATACCACAACATTTCATGTACATTATAATTTATGTAACTTTTTTTTAACCTAGTGAACCAAGAAAAGTGTAGCATTCAATGTAGAAAAAATTTTGGCTCCTTTAGACTTAGAAGAGATCAACATTTAATATTTTATTATTAGGAGTGTTGTAATTACTTACTAACTCCCCATGTAGTTAATGAATTTACATTTTCAAGAAATACTTTAATGATATGGAAAAGTATTCTCAGAACAATACATTATAAAATACCAACCAGTATAGACAGTATAATTCTGCTTTGCCTTTTAAAAAGGTCAAGATGTTTTTTAAAAAAGGAAAGACGCATCCCTAAATGTCCCTTTGGAGGATGTTTTGAAATCTCATAAAAATTAATTTCTTTGTTGTAGTCTATATTATTTAACTTTTCCCCTCTGGTGTCACTAATTGAGTAGAAGCCTGGGTTGGGAGCCTAGAATTCTCACGGTGTGGGTCTGGCCCCACCTTTGTCACCCACCGTCACTAAGGACCAGTCACCTTTCCTCTCCCCTTTATGAAAGTGTCTCCTCTCAATCAAGACATGGTTGTGCTTTGGATCTTAGTGTTGCCCAAAAGTGATTCCCTGAAGGCCTGGTGGCTGACCTGCTGTACTGCTGGAGGGGGGCCTCGTGGAGGAAGCGGGGTCACTGAGTGTGTGCTCTCGACTGCCAGCCCCTTTCTCTCTCTCTTTTCTGGCTGCCGTGAGGTGAACAGCTCCGCGCTCCCACTACAAGTACTGTGTCACCATAGGCCCAAAGGCAGCTGCCTAAACAACCATGGAATGGAGCCTCTAAAACCATGAGACAAAATAAACCCTTTCCCTTGTGAGTTTATCCTCTCAGGTGTTTTATCACAGTGACAGAAACCTGGCCCTAACAAATATGCCAAAAGGACAATGGAGAAGCTTTACCAGGTTGTACATTTCAGCACTTAGGTATTTTCAGAATAAAGGCAGCGTATTCACTCTACGAGTTGTTATAACATGCTAGTGACTCAGCATTTCTATTACTGCCCAGCAGACCTTCAGCAAGTGTCTTTCTAGTGCCCCCAGGAGTCAATGGTCACAGAGTCCTTGTACGAACTGCACTGAGCATCAGGAGTGAATGCAGGTTGCAGTACTTGGTTTGTACTGGGTCATCTCAGGGGCGAAAAATGGGAATAGCTCAACTCAGGGCCCTTCTTGCCCAGTGGTCACAGAGTTGAGCAGATCCAGGCTATAAGTGCAGCCCTACCTTTAGAGCTAGGCACCCAGGCTACTGGCCTGCCTGCCGCCAGATAAGCAGGTATCAGCTAATAGGAATTAGAGAAGAAGCTTTTTTCTGACCACCTGCAGATCAACCCTATCCAAATCCCATTGTTCCTGACAAAGTAATATGCTAATTTAAAAACAAAAAACCAGGATAGTTTTTGTCTATTAAGGAGTAGACGACTCATGCCACTCACTATTTTGTAGAGTTTTCTCATTGCCAACTACCTGCTCTTTTAATTGCTTTAAAAAGCTTTTTTAAAAGTCCAAATGATTAATTTAAATCTTTTCTTTCATCAATGATACACAGAGCTCACTTGAGTGTACTGTCTCATCCTGACACAAAAACAGAGGCTCTAAATCTGCCCACCTAAAATAGGAGGAGCTGGAACTTAGAATAGAATATCCTCTGCATGGAAAACGGCTCAGATGGTTAATGCAAATGAGAAATTTCAGTTGGCTTTGAATGTAGCATAATGAAAATAGTCATATCACATATCACTTTCTCTTATACCTACTTACCAAAATATTTATAAAATGTCTTGCAGTGTTAACTAAGCCTCTTAGTATTTACTTTACTTTTTCAATAAGATTTTCTTTGTTTTTACACAAAGGCTAATGCAATAACTGAGGACTAGCTTTTAGAAAGTAAAAAAGTTTCTTTCTCTTTCTCCATATATATCATATAATCATATGCATGATGTATCTATCTAGCATATATATATATATATAATCAGTATATAGATGGAGGACTAAATATCTCATTTATTATTTTGTATTATTTTTATTACAGATTATATATAATAAATCTCACAATTTATCTGTGCCCTGATATTTGACCTTTCTCGAAAATCACGCGTGTGTGAAACGTGACTTAAAATTAAGGAAGTCAAGTCTTTCCTTTTGAAAGCAGCACATCAGCAGAAGACGGAAAGGAGCAGCGGAGCATGTGATCTTCTAAACCGTTTGGGCGGGAATAAACAAGCCTGGGGCTTCCTACAGCTCTCCGCAGTCACGGCAACACGGAAACCTCGGCCTTCAGAAAAATCGATCCCTTTGGAAGATAATCTCAGTATGTGTGTAAGTAGAAGGATATCCAGTTGTGACAGAAAGAATGTCAAAGAAAGAGTGACCTATTGCATGGAAATCCATAGTACTTAGGAAGAAGTAAGGTGTGAGCTTACGTAGATGTTCACAGAGATATCCTTTAGGTGCTTGCACTTTGTTAGGGAGACCAGAATGCCCGGTGAGAATGAGAGGCGTTTAGTCCTTTGTGCTGGCATCACTCAGAAACAGCCTGCTCTAGATGGGACAGTCCTTCCAGGGAGACACTTGGCCACACCTTTCCTTGGCCCCTGGAGAACAGGTCAGTTCCATAGATGTAGAAGAGGGTAAGTGCTGAATCTAGGAAGTGAAGGATGTATTCTGAGCTTGCAATAGACACTCTGGAACTGCTTCCTATTTGGAGATGACTTGACATCTAACAGCGGTTGCTGTGGCATGAGTTGTGTCCGCTGTAATGATATGTTGGAAGTCCTGACCCCTAGTACTTACAAAGTGACTGTGTTTGGAAACATGATCTCTGTACACGCAATGAAGTTAGCTGAAGCCATGCTGGAATAGGGTGGGCTCTAAATCCAGAGCCTAGTACCCTTACACAGAGAGGCTGGGATAGAGACACAGAGGAAGGAAGACAGCATGTGATGAGAGATTGGTGTGATGCTGTCATCAGTCAAGAAAGGCCCAGGAGTGCCGAGCACCACTGGAAGCTTGGAAAGGGCAAAGATTCTTCCCTTGTGACTTCAGGGACAAGGCAACTGAATTTCACGCTTCCAGACTTCAAAATTGTGACACTGTATTTTTCTTTTAAGTGACTCGTTTGTTGCACTTCTTTACAGCAGAGCTAGAAAGTCAAAGGGGTTAAAATATGATCTCTAGACTTCTCTTCTTTTGCAGTCCAAAGGTTGAACCAATTTGACCTGAAGAGGTAAGAGGACTAATTAAATTAGCTTTTAAGGAAAGGAAGACTTGGGTAGACTCCTGCATACTCAGTTTAGATGAGCAAAAGTGGAGCAAAATCCAGACAACATTCGTTTAATGTGACTTCAGAACAGAGACAGCCAAGGGTTGGCGTCAGCAAGCAGCTGGAAGGGACCTCCTGAGATAGTGGGGCTCTCTCTGTGCTTTCCGAGTCAGGTGTCCCAGGGCAGGTGGAGAGCCAGAAAACTCAACAGAGGTGGTGTGGCGGAGCTTTAACGTGCTGATAGGAAGCATGTGGACTCCCCGTGCCCTGTGACATGCTGGTGAGCAAGAGCCATCCTCTGTAACTAGTACAGAGTATATGAGAGTGGCTGTCCCACAGCAAGAAGGAAGGAATTTTAGAACAGGGGGAGGGTTTAATAACTGTTGCCACACAGTGTTTCTAAGACACATGTAAGACATTCCATTGTGTGCACTGGGGTGATGGTCCAGTTGCAGAGTGCTTGTCTAGCATGCACAAGACCAGTGGTGTCCAACCTGTGGCATGTGTGCTGTTTTTCTTGTAAGATAAAAAATGTTAATGTAGGAGTTGTTTTTCTAAACTAAAATCTCAGTATTCAGATTGAATTGCAGCATTGGCTCTTTATGGTAAACATTTAAGTGGCTTTTGGGTTGCAGTTTGGGTACTTATCTCTTTTTTTTTGGGGGGGGTACTTATCTCTAAAACATTCACCATCACTGTATGAGACCATAGGTTCAAACACCCACACAGAAAAAATAGCATAGTCAAATAAGGCAGAGAATTCTAAAACAATTACTTTTTATGGAGAAGGCAAGTTATCTTGCTATCTGTGGTTTTGCCTTGCCTCCGATAGCCCCATTAGCTTCTTTTAAATCAATTAGCTTAAATCAAGAGTATCTGTGCAGAATCTCAAGCCAGAAATTCTACTGGGAATGCTGTACAAAATTACTGTCAAGGAGGGCTAGGTTATATTCATATTCTGTGGTTGCCCACCATCTGTCATATTTTCTTAACTTCATCAAGAGATCTTTTGTTAAAGAGCATGTGATAACTTCCTCTCTGGCCTTGTCAGCCCCGGGCCCAGGGAGTTGTGATTTCCCATAAGGTCAGCATACCTTCGGAAGAAATGCACCCAGATCAGAATGGTATATGACTCTGTCCTATTCTGGCTCTAGAAAAGAAATGTTATAATAAATAGGTGGGCGGGACCTGCCCCACAACCCCCCAAATCACCAAAGCAGCAGCAAGATCAAACTGAGAATATTAACTTTATCATGATATAATTTTTGTTTACAAAGTTTGATACCTACTTCTTAAAACACAAAAATGAAAAGCAAAACAAAACAAAAAACTCTGAGAAGGAAATGGTGCAAATACTGTTTTTTTTAGTTTGTCACATATTGCAACTAGTAACAATTTAGTAATTATCTGGAAATGGATACATCAGGGGTGTTTTACCCAGGGTCATATTAGCTAGGGATGAAGCAAAAAGTGGCACTTTGGCAGCCTCTGATGCTGATTCATTTCCTTGTTTCCTCTCTCCTTTACCCTTATTTAGTACAAAATTCCTCCAACAAAGCTGCATGTGTAACCACCGATCAACATTGTAATGGGAGGGAAACACACAATTGGGAATTACCATTACCAATTCTTTGCTGTTCCATCCCTTTCTGAATTAATCTGTGTGGAGTGAGATAGGAGAGGAGAGAGATAAAAGCCAAGAGGGAGGTAACTCACTTCTTACATTATAACATCTATTTTCCTGAAGTAGTCTCATCCTTACCCGCACTGGGGCCTCTGTGCCATCCTCCACCTAAGCCAAGTGGTTGTGCGTGGAGAGCCCTGAAACTCCCCTGTATCAAAACAGCAACTCTTCTGTGATCATTACTCCAGCTCTCGAAGATCCTTGGCCCAGGTTCTTTTCACTCATTGGAAATCACCTTTCAGGGACTGGTCTTGGTAACTTGTAGAGGGTATAGTACCCTTGCTGACCACATAGAGCTGTACAGTATGCTAACAGCAGCTGAGCACACGCTCCTCTCTCAGGTGATTATGAGATATTTTAAATAAGTCTTTGGATTTTCTAAACATAGTACTGACCCCTCTGGCAGAAATTTGAGGCCTGGTAGGAAATGAAGATTATGGGATATGGGGCCTCAAATTCCTGTTCAAGGGCTAAAAGGAACTTGTCAGGTCCTCATCTCTGTCAGCTGATTTCAAGAAATGGCTCTGATTTTATGTTAAAAGCAGTGCATCTTTCTGCAGATAAATCAGTCCTCTCACAGCAATAAATATTCCATTTTGACATCCTAGAGTATGTGCTTCAGATTAAATCATAATAAACTTTTTTTTCCCCTTCTAGGTTAAACACTGTTTATAGATATCTGCAAGTTAAGGAAGAAAGCTTTTTTTCTTCTTCCCTAAATGGAACTATTTTGACAAGGGGAAATGGGAAAACTGCATACACACCATTATGGCCTCTATCCAAGCCTCCTCCTGTCCGAAGCCTCATGTGCTCATAGGTGGGGCTTTTGGCAGTGACTCAATCACGGGTGTGTGATACTGGATGAGTCCACTAGTTGGCTTAGCACAGTTCTTCCTGTGGATGATGGACTTACTGAAGGGAAAAGACTCACTCGCGGTGTGGGTGGCACCACCCAATAAGTTTGTAGGCTGGATGGAATAAAAAGGGAAAGAAAGAAGGTTGCTGGTTTCGGCCTGCTGTGCCATCGCAGGCTCCTCTCCTGCCAGGCCCCCCTGCTGTGCTGCTTGCCTTGGAGCCAATTGACTATGGATTGAAACCTCTACAAACTATGAGCTAAAATAAACCTTTCCTCATTTAACTTTCTGATATTGGGTTCTGGGTCTCAGCAATGAGAAAGTAAGATACGCACGTACAAGCTATCCTCTTGCAAGTACTTGCAGTCTTTAAGCTATCCGCTTAGAAATAATATCAGATCATAATCTCAGCAATAATACATGTTTTTGTGTTACACTTTTGGTAAGTTGTTATCTCTGGACCGTGTCATTAAAATATTTATTTCACCTTGTTTCTGTCCCTGTCTTTCTCTCTCTCCCTCTGTTTCTGTGTGTGTGTGTGTGTGTATCTGTGTGTATGAGAGAGAGACAGAGACAGAGAGAGACAGAGAGGTTTTTTCCATTTAGCCTATAAAAGATCAAAAGAAGTGGTTTACCAGTGGTAGCTAAAATTTTGCACATGTTCCTTAAAGTTCAATTCATTTAACAGTTGCAATTAACAAATACCCTGGAGAATGTGTACAGTTTAACATTCCATTATAATCTAAATGTTGCTGAGTTCTTAGGAACACAATTACAGCATTCAATGCAGCCAGCACTTACTGTGATTACTATGTGCTAAGCTCTTTTCCATGCTCTCATATTAAACCAGGTTATCCTTCCAATAGCAGACAAGGTGAGGTTTGCTCTTTTCCCATGTGCACATGAAAGGAGAGCCATGGTTATAGGTCAAGTTGCCTAGGTCTCAGTGGCTCTCACGTTAGCACTGAGAAACACTGCTGTCCTTGCCATAAACGCGACCCACTGCAATAGCTCCACAAGCTACCCTCCTCTTTGTTTCATACGAGCTTGGATACTGGTCAATGAAGAAGAAATCTCTTTTTTTTTTTTTTTTTTTTTTGGGTTCTGGGGATCGAACTCAGGACCCTGCGCTTGCTAGGCAGGCGCTTATTCCACTGAGCTATATCCCCAGCCCAGTAATCTCAATAAGTTTATAGTTCGGTCACCCTTAATAATGATTCACTATCATGAAAATACTATGGTACAAGTCTGAGCTTACACTAAACTTTCAGGAAGAGTATGCAATTAGAGATTAAAAGAAAAAGTAAGTTGATATTCTCCTTTGAATGTTCTTCATCATTAAGATAAGGAAGTGGTCTGATCATTAAAGAATTGGTATGCTAGAAGTTTCTGAGCAGAGACCAAGGACCTAGACCTAGGATGGTACAAAGAAAGGGTAATTTTAAGGAGGAGTTGTAGCCCATGCCATTTAATTCTATTTTTATACCTGGAACAATCTAGAAGTGAAGCTTCCAACAAAATTTCTTTTCTAAAGGAGCCAAAGCTCACTTAGTTAGCTGTGGGCATGTGATTATACTGCACTCTGCCCCAGCATGGTTTGCACTCAGATCCCATAAGTTTCCTACAGTTGTTCTTGAGCTCCTCTTTAGCATAGGCCACTCCCGCACACCCTCCTGATGACACCAGGACACTCAGACTGTGCTCAAGGTTCGCTTCATTTGTGTCTGCTACTTTTTGGCCCAAATCCACTGCAGAGTAACAAGAAGTCATCCATGGAACACCTCACTCTCAGCAGTGATAGTCCCTACTGGCATATATTGAAATGTTCTCCAACCCCAGGGCCTCCTCCATTTTACTCAAAAGTTCCACACTTATTGGTATAATTTCTCTCTTTGCCCCATCACTAATATTTTTACTCCAATTTAACATGTCAAACAAACCATAATAAAAAACAGCTGAGTTCTGGGTTTTTTTTTTTTTTTCTTAATCTGAGTTTCTCATCTTCTTTACTTTAGAACAGGAACCAGTGTAAGAACTGAGCAACGATTGCCCACAATTTCTCCCCTTTTGCAATTATTCTCATGTTTTACTAGGACTTTTCGTTTGATCAATCTTCCATTCTTACATCTGTTAATCTGAGCAACTTTGTTGACAATCACAATGTGTAATACAGCGCTCTCTTCATTCCTATCATTTTGTTCTGAGACCCTGTGTCATTTTTACCGCTTTTCCTTTGTTTTGTTTTTGTCTATGTTGTTGGTATGTTTCTATTGTTCTTTTTTATTATTCTCTTTAAAATTAAAAAAATAAAAGGACTTTTCTGTTCGATATTTCTCAAGATAAGACAGGAGGAGAGGTTGAGTTTTCCAATGACTTTTTTTCTTTAACTTGGCAATAATTTCCACTTCTTATAGATTTAAGGTTTGGGACTTAAAGAAGCTTGACACACAGGGGCCTCAGTGGTTCCCACTGCTGTCCCCTGACACCTGCCAGGACTGGCAGGGAGGGGAAGATGGTAGAAGCAAAGGCGCTCCTTTCATTTAATCTTTATCTTCCTTCAATTGGTTTATTTTTTTAGGGCAGCAGTGGCGACCTTATTCACATGTGCTGCAGCAGGCTGCCGTCATTTAAAGCCCTCTTTCTCAAATTCATGCAATAAGGAATGAAAAAGAGGAAGTCACTACAGATCCAAAAGAAATACAAAAGATCATTAATACCTACTTTGAAAATCTGTATTCCCATAGGATAGAAAATACAGAAGAAATGGACACATTCCTAGAAAGGTACAAATTGCCAAAATTGAATCAGGAAGACGTAAAAATCCTGAATAACCCAATA